>JBAMBQ010004616.1:0-173488 GCA_037044495.1 Stegana nigrithorax | reverse complement strand
ACTTTTTATTTTATTTTCGCTTTTTGCATTTATTCTCTTGTTCGTATTTGCTTTATTTTTGTTTCGCTTCGTTTCGTTACGTTTCTTATTTTATTACGTAAATTATTTTCAACAATTTCCGTTCGCTTTTTGGCATTTAACTTTCATCCAATGCGAAATCGTGTTGCAGTTCAAATTTCTCGAAAAGGACGAGTTTCGCGATGTTAAGCATCTGACCAAAGTTCTGCTGGATGGCAATCAATTGTCAGTGGTCGTGGATCAGCTCTTTCGCATGCAGAAGAGTCTTAATCACTTGGGTAAGTTAAATTGTTGGCATTTAAGTCTTGTTATTTCATCAGAAAACTTTTTGCATATATTGACTTGGCATACTTTCAACTTTACTCTTGCCTTTTACGCCGCCCCACCCACCCATATGCCTTTGTTCTGTTTCTACTTTCTACGCATGCAGATCTTTCGTACAATCGCCTGGCAAAGGTGCCCAACGACTCGTTTTTGCAACTGGCGAATCTCACATTTCTCGATTTGAGCTACAACAAATTGATGCGCCTGGAGCCGCAGGCTGTGCGTCGCTTGAGCAATTTGCAGACCTTGAATATTAGCGGCAATATTCAAATGGATTTGCATGAGATGCACGAGACGTTTCAGGTAAGTAAGCCAACGAATGGCAAACTTTTTAAGAGACTATGAAAGCAATTTAAATTGTTCACGTTGCTTGCTCAAAGTTTCTAAGTTTAAATCCGTATGGGAATATTTTTGATGTTAATGTAAGAACGATAAGTGAGTCCGTACCGTGAATTTCATAAAAATTTTTGAAAATGTTTAAAATAATTTATTGAAATTAACATTTTTTAATTGAGTATATTCAACTTTTTGTGCTTTGAGAGACTGTAGGCCTTCCTAAAGCTCTTTTATTATTAAGATTTTTATCTTTATATATGTACAATATGAGATTTTCGATCTTACGAATGGGGATTGTTTTTTAAGGATTATAATTTTTTAATTAATTAGTTCTGTAACTAATAGAAGTAAATTCATATAGTTTGGAACACTGTTAGTTTTGTATACATGCTGTAGTTGAACTTCATTAGTCTTTTAATAATGGTTTGCAGGTTCTTGTAAAGTAATTAAAGCTTCTGGCGATAATCTATATAACTAAGTTAAGTAGGATATATATTTGTGCTCCTGATGATGGACAGCTAAAGTTATTCCCAGACTAATATTGCCTGTAGACAGGATACATTATCCATCCGTAATGAAAGCCACATTGACAAACTCTAAATACGATTTTCTCTAAACAGCCGTTGAACAATTTTCAGCAGCATAATTTGACCATTGACTTCTAACATAACGATTAACATAAGTTCAACATAAATTATTAAATAAATTGTAGTTACTTAGACTTCTGAAATATTTAAACCTTCGTTAATGTCAAAATTAGCCTGGCTAAATCACCTTTATTTAAAATTCTAGACAAAATGTTTTTAGAAATGTTGCCTACAGACTTTGGTCTTTTGAAAAAACTTTGTTTAAACTTATGCAAAACTTTGTTAAAGCTGCTATCAGCTGCTTAAGCGGCTTAAGACTTTGTCTAAGTACTTTGATAATGTAACAATAAACTGCACTGGACCATAAAATAACCACAATCTAACTTAGTAAAGCATTTCGCCGCTCAAAAGCCAATAAAAAACCGCAAAGGCAACCAATCAAAATCAAATAAAATCCTTTGCCCACACAAAAAAGGATACTAAAACAGAAGAAAACGAAACCACGAAATGTTTATTTATTACAGAAACAATAAATGTCGCTTTTATTTAACTTTTACGACATTGTCGCTTGTTTTCACTTGCAGATGATACCGCAGCTGACGCACCTGGCCATTGCCGACATGGGCGTGTTGCCCGTGGGCCTGCTCGTGCCGTTCAAGCAGTTGCGCTACTTGAACATCTCTGGCAATCATTTGGACAATATGTCATTGCAAATCATTGATCCCTGTCCGGAGTTGGAGGTAAGTTATTGCGGCAAATGATAAATCATGGCAAAAGATAAAGTGAGAAATGCGAATGCTAACAAGGAAATCATATTGTTCGTGCCATATGTTCATCCTCTTCTAAGCCAAAAAAAAACAAGAAAACAACATAACAAATTGCAACAAACAAATGAAAATAAACAAAGCCAAGTACAAATGTAAAGTCTCAGTATGAATGCAGGCTTGCATGGCTGCTTGGTTCGTAGCTTCGTTGGTTGGTTGGTTGCATATGCAGCACAATAATGCCAAGCATCCTTTCAACACGAACAACTGTTGTGCAAATTGTTGTAAGCGTCGCTGCCGTTGATATGGTTGGTGTTGCTGCTGCCGCTGCCGTTGTCGTTGTCGTTGTCATTTGCCATTGTTGACAACAATGTTTGCATTTGTTTATTCTTGTAGCTTCTAGTTTTTTGATTTTTTTTTTTTGTCTATTTTATTTTTATTTTCGTTTTACTGTTGCTGCTGCTGATAAGTTTTTGGCCAATTGCAAATATTTCGCTTTGCAATATTCAACAACAGCAGTTACTATATAGCTGCAACAACAACAACAAGAACAACGACCACGTAGTGTGCAAAATAAAACACAAAATCAAAATGACAAATAATAAAAAGTAAAGTCGTTGCCATTGCAAACAACAACTGAGAATGTCGGCGACAAACGGCAGCAGAATCAGTAGCAGAAGCAGCAGCAGCAGCAGAGGCAACAGCAATCGTCGACGCCTGACACCGAAACGTTGTCGACAGGCGGCTGCGAACACCCACAAACAGCACCTACAGCAGCAGCACACTCACACACATACACACACACACTCACACACAGTCAACCCGACCGCCACAGCCACCGCCACCGTCACTAACATCAACACCCACTCATTGGCGCCTTTGTCAATTCGTTTGCAATTTTCGGTATATAAATTTTTGACAATGCCGACTCGATGGCTTGCTTGGCTTTCGTTTCGTTTATTTGCCTGGCATTCGCATCAGGCAGCTTGGCTTGGCGTTGCGTATTTACCGACTCCACAAAATGTCCTACTGCTGTCTATGTGCCAGGATGCGGCCGCTGTTGACTGTCTTTGCCTGATATTGTCAACTTTTCTCGGTTTGTTGTTCTGTTGTTTTAGTTCTTCTGTTCAGCCTGCACTGCCATTGCTATTGCCGAGCTAAGCTAACGAAGGCAAATTTATTGTGAAATAACAATCATCTTATTCCCATTAAGCCTTTCAGTTTAATTGAATTTAATTGTGTATACACAACACAGTACCGCACAGCGCAGACAAAGCACAGCCAGGCAAACCAAACTAAACCAAACAAAAGTAAAGCAGAGCAAAGCACGTCCCTTAGTTGTTGTTGCCCGTCGACAGTCAATCGAGTAAATTTAAAATGAAAACTCCGTCTGGGGTTTGCTCAAGTGGCTTCGCATTGATTGGCTTTTGTTGCAGTCGCATTGTTTGCGTTTCGCTTTTGCTGCTAATCACTTTTTGATATGTTGCTGTTGCGGGCTGCAGCTACATGCAGAGGCTGATCTCCATATTTATTTTGTATTTGCCATTAGACTATTTTATGTGTATGGGAATAGGACATTAACCGACCCATATTCAACTACTCACAAGCGAATGAATTTAAAATCTTATCTGCAGCTCGCGGCCATTTGGCTGCTGCTTGTGCCTGTGGAGGGATTAAAGCTGAACTGCAATAATATTTTTTTATGCGCCAGTGGCTGATTTAATTTGTTTCGTTGCAGTTTCTGGATTTATCACGGAATCAATTGTATGGCATCAACGAGGACACTGCACTGAGGATACAGGGCATACGGAATGTGCGTCTGGATAACAATCCTTTGATCTGCGATGAATGTCACATGGGAAAATTAATAAATGTCGTACGACAAGTAAGTACATTAATGAGCAAAAGAAAATGTGCAAAAGTATGCGCCCAGCATAAGAAAATCTGTAGACATTGGAATTGGCTTCGCGTGCGTGTTAATCTCATTTGCATAAGGCGACGCTTGTCACTCACGTCTGCTGACATTTCTTATTACATTTTTTATTTAACTTGCTTATGCTCTCAACTGCGTATTCATTTATTTTGTATTAATTTCTCTACTCCCACTGCTGCAGCTGCAATGGACGTGGGACACATATCCGATTTGTTTCTTGCCGAAGACTTTGCGCGGCGCCGAAATCAATAATTTGGAAATTGGCGGTCTCGATAATTGCCTGGAATATATAACCGATGAATCCGAGCAGAACGCGGCTAGCACGTCTCATAATTTTCTTGAACGTGGTGCGCACAAATTTTAACTCATAATGAAATTGAATTTAATTTTTCAATTTGTTTTCTTCAAAACGCCATGCAGGAGGTCTCAATACACTCGCTGTGCTGGGCGGCATTATATTCGTTTTGGTGGCGATAATTATTCTCTCTGTGGTTATTTGCTTCACCAGAAATCGTGCGCGTTATTATACGCGCGAGGATCATCTCAATGGCAGTAAGTAATGCAAAAAAAAAAAAAAAAAAAACTGTATATAAGCAAGCCCAAGTTTAATCAAAAAGGCTTATAAAGACGCTTTTTTTTTATTGAATGAATTTAATAATATTTTGTCAAAGTTCAAATGAGAATGCTTAATGCTTAAAAAAAGTTTCTTTTAACAAAAAGGGTTTTACACAATAGCCTAGGCACAGCAATTGTCAGAAAATGCTATCAAAGCTAAAAAACTTTTGAACTTTGAAAACTATACCCACACATAATATAATATAAACTATTTTATGGCAAAAAAAAAAAATGCTCATAAAAAAGTTATGCATAACAAAATGCAAAGTGTTGACTCAGAAGATGATAACATCAAAGAAATTTATTTGAAGATCTTTAATGTATGCATTTGCCAACTCTTATTCAATTTTTTAGAGAGAGCTGCCAAAAGCAGCTACCCACAGTTCTCAAAGGGTTAGGAAAACAAATTAAATTTGACGTGTTTAATTACAAAACTTGAGCCCCTGCCACTGGCACGCCAGGCACCAGCGGCGTACAACAACAAAAAAAATATCGTCTTTTGGGAAAGAGAGTAAGCACGAACACTAAAGTGATTCTTAAAAAGGCAGGCAAGGCAAGAGAAGTAGCAGCATGACTTCGTTGTAGGTCGGCTGCGCTTGCTTGGCTCGTTGCTGACTTCTTTGCTCGACTGGTTGGCCTAATCCTTGTGGGCATTCGGCCAATACAACAAAACAGCAACTCAAGCGCAGACGTAGACAACAGCACAAAAACAACAACAGCCAAAGACAATGACAGCAACGACTGCGAATGTTGGCAACGGAAATATAAATTAAAACACGTAAAAAAAACTAAAATGAAATTCAGCAAATCAGAAATGTTTACAGCAAAACAAAAGGCGAAATTAAATATAAAGACTTTTGTACCAAATTAATCAAAAACAGGCAGGCAGGCAGGCAGGTACCCTTTTAAAATGCTTTCGCTGCTGCTGTTGCTGATTCTGCTTAATAAGTGACCCACTAAGTAGCAACGTATTGAGCCAATGTTTGCCCTGCCGCACGCTGCACAATTGGGTCAAGCAAACTTCAGGTCTGACGCAAAGGTGCTGCACTCAGTCCGTCAGCCTGGCAACTGCCAGCAGCCCGGAAGGGACACCACTTGAAAGCAAACTTTTGAAAAATTCACCATTGTTACACATTTTCATAGACATTTCAAATCTAAACCAACCGCAAAAAACACGACATGAAATATTTCCACAAGCAAACGTTGAACAAAAGATTCGACCATGACAAATATTGGCTGCGGCCACAACGCTCACTGCAATGTGGCATAAACCAAACAGGCCACTGGCCAAAAAGACAAACCCAGTAAACCGAATTGCACAAATAAAACTCACACATTATCTCTTCCCCCGCAGGCGATGGCAAATGTTTGGAAAAGAATTTAGAGGCGAACACAGTTGCAAGTAACGGCAACGGCAACAGCAACGGCAATGGCAGCGCAAATGTCAACTCACCGACAGCAACGACGGCAACGACGACGTCCACCACGACGCCGGCAAGCAGCGGCACTGGCAATGGCAATGGTGGCTCAGTGACAGCCGCACTCGTGACAGGCGTAACGCCCTCGAGTGATGCCGGCAAGGAAATCAACTTTAGATTTCCCATCGATGATCGCGTTTGCACAATCGATGAGCTAGTGCTGCCGCCAGCGCCACCACCGCCACAGATGCGCTCGTACGAACAGCAGCAGCAACTGAAACAACTGCAACAACAGCAGCACAACGAACTACTGCAACAACAACTGCCAAGGCCCAGCATGGGCAACATTATGTACAACGTCTCACCGAACGGCGGCGGACACAGCACGGCGACGACTTTGGCGGCCGTTGCAGCTGCGGCCACAGTCATACCACCTGGCGCACCATCGCCCGTTGTTTGCTCGTTGCCCACACCGGCGGAGGCGGTGGTGGTTGTGCTGCCGCCGCCACCACGTGCGGGCAGTGTGGCCAGTCTGCGACGCACGTCCTTGGAGCAACAGCAGCAGCAGCAGCAAAAACAACAGCAGCAACAGCAGCAGCAGCCACCGCAGATGCTGCATCTGAGCACGCTGGAGCCTTTGGTCAGCGTGAACTGACCCAGGGGCAGCATGGCACGAGTTGAGCATGCGATGGACGCACAAAAAACAACACCAACGTAAGTTAGTTTAAAAGCGTTTTGCCTCCATATACACACACACTCTCCAACGTAAACATGCATATATGTGAACATATATACTAGTATATATATATTGTATATGTACATGGATATGTACTATACAAATATTTTCTGTACTTTTTGCTTTCCTTTCTTTTTTTCTTTTTATTTTGAGTGCGTGTGTGCGCGATAGAGAGACTTTCAATGCAACAAACAATTAATTACTTTAAGCAAGAAAAGAAAAAGAAAAACAAAAAAATAAGACAAAAAGCAAAACAAAATAAACAAAAAAAAGAAAAAAAAAGACATCGCGAAAAACTGTATAAGAAAATAAAAATTGCACTAAATGTGAAAAATCGAAGCGTAAAGAGCAAGCGAGAAAATAAGAAAAACAAATAACGAAAGGAACAAATGACGCAAATTATTTACTTTAAATACATTACTTACTTTTCTTTTACACTTTTCACGAGCTTCAGTTGCTGCTTGTGCTTCATTTGCAAAAGTTAAGAAACTTAAAATTAAGTTCAACTCAGCATTTGCTCATTTGTTTTGCAATTCAATTTTATTTAAATTCTAAATGCGCCACGTTTTATGCCATTACGCATACGACACGTTGCACTGCGAATATTAAAAACTATATAATATTGTATTAGCAAAAATGTACAAAAACAAATTATTTCCAGAACTTCAAAATCTCTTTGCAACGAAATTAGTTTGCGTACACATTACAAGATTTTTAATTAAAAACTTATGACAAAATGTGACGCAGAACAACATAAAACGCGTGCCTGCACAGCAGCAACAAGAACAAAAACAAAATAAACAACAATTCAGTGACACTATGTTGGCAAAAGATTTAATATGTTTTTTTATAAGCATTATATAATGCAAAAATACTTTTTATGTTTAAGCACGATTTTATTTTGTAAGCATATTAAAATCATAATTAAATAAGAACAAAAGACAGACAGAGAGACAGACAGCTGTGTGTCTTCTATGTTAGTCAAGTGCCAAAATGTACGTTACGCAGTCAAGTTGGCAGTACAGTAAAAGCTGCCGCAGCACATTCACATGCACTATAAGATGGGACTGGCTATTGTTTAGGTGTTGGGAGCTGCGATGAAAATCCTGACCAAAATATTTACTATTCTCAACCGTAGTGTGCACAAAGGCCAAACATTTTTGCTAACAAATCTTCAAAATTAAATTTCAGAACAGATATCACCATCATAGTCAAAGTTACTGAATATTAAACCAGTCTGAAGTAGGCCAAATCTGACGTCATGCCAATCAAATCACAAGCTACCGTTACATTTCAGACCTATCCTTTATTAAAAATTTATACCAATATTAATCAGACTAACGTCATAAATGTTGGCATTAAAAATACAGAAAAACTTCGAACGAACATTACAACTTTCAAAAAGGTATGCCGTTATGCCGTCAAGTGAAGCACAAAAGCTTCGATTGATAGCAGCATTGCTGAGCAGCCAGTATATGCACTTCAACGTCGATTCAGGGCAAATGAAAAGTTCATGCAATTGCAGCCGATTGCTGCACTAATGCATTATTCATAAAATCGACTTCACGCCACCCATTTCCGCTTTACAATGTTAGGCAGTCAGTCCAAGGCTTAATTGAGACATTGCTTGCTGGCGATTTAAGGTCAGACTTGCAATGGATATGCTTTCGTTTGTTTCTGCTATGTTACTCTCTTTGCCCATTTTTTCTTTTTCCACATTTTTACTTATTGCGCACTTCGCCGCCAACACTTAACATAGAAACCCAAATGCTAAGGATAAGCTATGCCAGCAATTATGTACCAAGGCGCAAAAAAAAGGCTAACAAAGAAAGACGCGACAGCTACGATATGCCAAGCAGCGTGTAAAACTTGAAAAAAAGGCTGAGTAAAGCGAAAACGCAAAACATTATTCAATTAAATTTATTTCCCTTCATTTTTCCACTTTTCTTCGGGTTTTCTTTTAAATCATCTTTTAAGCCAGCCGTAAAAGTCTGTGAAAAAGTTTTTCATAAATTTAAGCTAAATGTAGACTTTAAGAAATGTTAAGCATACAAAAGAAAATGTTTACTTTGTTAGTCTATAAGTGGCACATTGAAAATGTGATAAATTCAAAAGAAAAAAAAAAAATAAAATAAAAAAAAATATACAAAATCGTATGTATGTATATAAAAATGTTTACATGGAATATAAAATAATAAACTATGTTTAATATTTGCAAATACAGGCAAATCAAATTTGTACGAAGTGCAAATGAACCACACTTAAATCATCACAATCTAACTTGTCTACATAAAATATAGTACCGATGTATGCAATAAGTAAAAGTTAATACTAAGTAAAAGTATATAAAATAAACATACATTAAGCACTCGAAATATATAAAATAAATTTGCAAGTACTGTAAATGGCTTAGTCTGTAGTTAGTTTAGAAAACAATTGCAGTTTAAAGCATGCACGGCATCACAGCAGACGACTTAGGTAAGAGAAATGAGAGTTGGATTGTTGTAATTACAGAAATCATGTGCAGCGATGTGGAATTTCAAGCCACAAACATTCTGAATGACAAAGCTAATGCTGCACATGTTACTAACCACATCACAAAGCTAAATGAAGAAAATAATACATTTCTTCTTTTTCTTCTTTTTACATTGATATTCATTTTGAATAATTTCCATAAGAGAAACACATTTGAAAGTATGCGTCATGCCAACATGGAATCCTCTGTAAGCCAATTTACTTATATTCAAAGAAACTAATTTTAAATGTATGTAAACACCGAATAGCACAGCAGCAAAAAAGTAATATTAATAAATTTCTTTACAAAAAATAATTTGTGTATGACTATTTCATATTTTATTAGATTTTCATTTCCTTATTTTAGCACGAATTTTGTATTATTTTCATCTCATCAATCATTTCATCAATATTCAAGTCGGCCTGAAGAAGAATGATTAGGTAGAGATTTAATATCTGGATGTCAGCTTTGTCTTAAAACAGAAGCACGAAAACCCTTTTAAAAATTCGTTTGAGCTGCTTTTCCTTGCAACGAATTTGTCACGTATGAAGTTTAACCGGCAAGGGAATTTTTTTTTTTTCTTAATGATTTTAAAAGGTTTTTCACTATTCCCCAATCCAATTGCGTATGCAAGTAACTTCCAAAAGTAAAGAAAAATAAAATAAAGTACAATTTGGGTATGCCATAGCATTAATTACTCGTAATATTTCGTTTGCGTTGCTGAAAGTTTTCAATGGTTTCCTTTTTTTTTTTTTTTTTGGACAAAGCAAGCAAATCTACCAGATACGTAATAAAAAAGCTTCGTCTATAAATTGCAAGTAATAAAAATTGTGACAGCAGGGAAACACTGCAGAACAAAAAAAAAAAAAAACATATTTTGCGATTGCCATAAGCAAAAAGCCAAAATGCCAAAAGAAGCGGCGAAGAGTGGCGCATAACGAATGCCAGCGCAGGAGAAATGCAGAAATGCATTATATACAAAAATAAATGAAACCACGTAGCACAAATGCTGCGTCGGGACCAACGTAACCCGTAACCCAGCAAACCACTAACAACAAATAAGAGTAAGTAATCCCAAGCGCTGCGAAAGCATTTCGGACAGTGCATAATGTGGCACAGCGTAGCGATGCGATAGTTCGAATGAACACCATTGAAAACGGTTCGAAGTATATATGTGGCATGTGAACCACTTGCACTCGAACCACTCAAGTGCTGGGCGGCGGTTGTGGTGCACGAAACAAGCGCAAAAAAGAAATTATCGGGCTAGAAAAATAAAAACAAAATAGGAACACTGAACGAAACAGATTCAAAAACAGATAACAATAATAAAAATAGTAAAACAAACTGAACTAGAAAAATTAAAAAAAAAGAAAATCAAATCGTACGTGATAAAACTACCGCAAACGATTTGCAAAAGGAAACGTTAAATTACTGCAAAATCAAGTATCAGCGCCACAAACACACCCGAGGCCCTATGCACGGACAATATCGGTTTTGTGGTGCGGCGAGTGCAGCTGGCTGCCTGCTGGACTGCAGCGCGGCTGGCGGAGAGCGAGAAGGCGAAGCGCCAACAGGCCGCAAACAGAACTAATGGTAATAGCGGCAACACAAACAAACATGTCCTTGGTTAGTCAGAGTTCATTAGTGCACGGATGCCAGAAGTGTGTAGTAAGTGTTGGTGTATGTGTGTGTGGCTGTGTGTGGGCGGGGATGCGTGTATGTGTGTTTTATGTGTGGCATGCGCATATTAAAACTTTATTGAAAAAGAAAATGAACTTTTGGGCGCTTAAAAGACACAACTTTCAATTTCCCACTGTCTGCAAGGATACTTTGAGCTCAAGTCCTCCCGAGCACATTGTTGCTGGTCTGCGTGTTCGCATTTAAGGCGTGCTCAGCATCTGCAATATGCAATATGCTGCCAACCACAAACTAAGTCTATGTCGCTGACGCAGTCACAGTCGCTGCTGTCCTGCCACACAATTCGCGTCCTTTCATACTTACTCAACTTACGAAAATTGCTTCCGCTTCCGCTTTGCATTACTTCCGAGTGATTCTGCACAAGAAGGCAGCCCGCGGCGTCTGTTGCTGTGGCGTGCATGCGTTCATCTTCCACTTAATGCATGTGGACTCGCATATGTACACTGCGCATACCACGGGATAACCACAAATCGGCACACACACACGCACTCACGCACACACACACGCACACTTGTGCGATTGCTACGCCTTGCAGCAAAGATACCATGCGAAATAAATTGTATTTTCGTGCAATTTAATGAACTTGAAAATATATTTGCTCGCACTTCTCCATTTGTTTATTTGACAAACATGCTTTTCCACTTCGATATGCAATAATATGCTGCAAATTCCAATCGACTGCAAAGACGATATGCTAAGTAAATCTCAATCGACTCTACTGCTGAGGCTGAAATGCACTACACCACAGAAACACTTTAAGTGCTTATGAATACATTGACATGCTCTTGAGTACCATGTGAAAATATTATAAGAAAAAATTGTGAATTGAAACAATTTTGAAGTTCCTTGTGCGGTTACAAAGTGTTATACCTCATCAGACATTTAACGGCTTTAAAATGACTAACGAACAAAAAAAATAAATTACTCTACAATAATTAAAAAAATAAATATATAAATTAACAATAATTTGGAGTTGTCTATAATGCAAAAATAAGCAAATTATTTCATTGCTTTCTGTGCATATAACCGCAAGCCAATATGCCACGTAGCTGAGCATGTGGGGCATAGCCTAAGTGATGAGACAATTCGCATCGAAGCTGGTTTTTGTTATTCGCTTTTGAACCGAATGTCGGTCTAGGCGCATCTTTTCTTATTTTCGTTTTTTTCACCCTTTTTTTTTTTGTATATGCATCTTTCGCATAACCAGCGCACAAATACCCAACAGCCACATATTTTTGGAAAGCACAAACAAAGCATGCGAGGCGGCCTAGACAATGTTGAAGAAATATAAAACCCAAGGAAATACTCGCAATTCTGTGCAAGCAAGACGTGAATCGCACGAACTGGCACACTCACATAGTTATCATGCGCTCATGTACAAATGCGAATAACTCTTCACTAGAAGCTGCACTAACTACGCTGCCCCTAACGATATGCAACACATTCCGCCGCTTACTTTACAGGCATCGGTTTGAATTTATCCAAGCGTTGTGTTCTTTTTGTTTTTGTGTTTCTTGTTGCTTTTGTGGTTGTCGGCAACAATATTGTTATTCCATTTGCTTGACTTCAGATTGCGCTGAAAATGCATTTCGAATTGTTAAAAGAAAACAACAAAAAATATACAAGAATGTGGTGATGTATATGAATGCAGAGGCATTGAAGCTAAATTCAAATGTAAAATCGAAGTGGCATGCAAAGAAAGAAATCAATAGAATAAAATCAGACGCTTGAGTTTTGCACATGCAAATTGCATATTCGACAGGCGATTTGTGTTGCATGTCCAATGGGATTTTGCGCCGAGTGCGGTTGATTCAAGTTGAATTGAGTCAAACTAAGTTGAGTCGAGTTGAGTTTTGTTGAGTTTAGCTGAACTACGAGTGAGCCAAACTAAGAATTAAAGCCCCCATTCTATAGCACTCAACGTAAGCAGCAAAGATGCATAAAGACAGACCCACAGGCAGAGTCGAAGACAGCTGCGTCGCTACAGCGGCATATCAGTTGGCTGTTAGCCTGCCATATGCGCACTCATTGTAGCCGTTAGGAATTCATTTTGCAAAGATATATTGACCTACTTTGCTGTATTAGCAACTCGAACAAGGATACGTTGTAATAGCATTTAATCTGATCATCATGCTCAGCAACTGCCGCTCGCCGTCGCATGTTGTAATTTAACTCAGTGTCTAAGTTAGTTTGCGCAAACACATTACTCATACGCCTAGTGGGAATCAATCAATTGAAGCTGCACAAGGAAATATTACTCATAAGTCTCGTTGGCTGCAATGAATTACTTCAACTAAGTACGCAATGCCTCAGGCACTCAATAAAAAATGTTATTCATATATTAGCACACATTTCGAACTGTCGGTGCAAAGCTGGCAGAAAATACACCTGCACCAAGTATGCATCGCATTGCTACGAGTTTTTTGTGCAGAAATTTCCCTTTTGCCATTTCCATTGGCAGATCAAGAGCAAGCATCAACTCGGCTGGCTGACGGGCTGATGGGCTGGCAGGTTATGCTGCAGCTGCCTGAGACAACGGACGATGGTTTATTGATTTTATTGCAGTCAGCGCCAATTCATTTCCGCATGGAATGTGCTACGTTTGCAGCTGCTCCGGCAACGTTGGCTGCTTAGGTTGATGCTGCTACGGCTGCTGCTGCTGCTCGTCTTGTTAGTCTTTAAGACCTTAAAACTCAGCTTGCTTCTGCGGCATGGCTGCCTGTGCAACAGTTGAATTCCGTGTATGGCTGGCTGAATGTGCGGATCTACGTCTGCAATATAAATTAGTTACCGACACATGCGTAGTTCTTGTTGTTGTTACTCATCTAGAGTATTACAATGCGGTATTAAATTTTAATTAAATTTTCTGCCCTATATGGTTGCGCTACTCACACTCACACAAACACATGCAATTTACTAAAATGCAAAATAACGAAGTACGGCATTCCGCCGCACAAGCCTCAAACTGCGGTTACGTTGTTCATTAACAATACAGCTGAGCACACAAGACACATGAATTTACTATTATGGACGGCATTCACGTCAAGTCCTGGCTACTGACTGCCTCTAATTATGAGCAGCACTTTGAGGCGCCACAACTTATGCAACGAACATTGTGAAACACAATGCACCGACTGACAAGCAAACATCTTTCTAACGGAATTTAGATACTCGCATTTCTGCCAATCAGCAGTTTCCCAACAACGCCGCATAATACTCTGACTAAACAGACTGTCAGTAAATCAATCAATCAGTACACGGGCAGCAACTGCCTTTATTCTATTTTGCATTGTTATTACTTACACAGTGGAATGATGTACCAATTAGCGGCAATTTCTATCAATTCAGAGCAACCGACTTTGGCTTTGTGTAGCAAAGACTTTGAAGATAATCTAGCATAAATATCTGATTTCTTGATGGCTCTTATTCTAAGATGCCATGCGATTTTAATTGGCAACTTGTTTAGCGAATTCTATTAAGTTATAAAGACATCAGTATTGGCTTAAATTGTTACGCAGCAATTGGCAAGAAGCACTAAATAATAGCTTCTAATTGTATAGTAGTGACTAACTAATGTTGTTTCGTGGTATGATTATAATGAATAGAATTTCATATGTAGCTTATTCACAATGGACACAAAATTGCAGGACTGCTACATCAAGGAGTCCTTCTGAAAGCGTTGCTAGCTAAGCGTAGGAGTAACTAACTGGCCCAATGTTTTCACATCTGGAAAACTCATTACACATTGAATCATTGGACACCTTTTCTTGATCATTTGAGATTTTTGAAAATGTACGTCTTTTAGCTGTTGGCTTGCTGAATCATGTGCATAAATGATAGCTTTTGCAACACTATTGACATGGCAGAATCTGATTTAAAAAGCGATTCTTTTCAGCTTTTATACAAACAGCGAGATGTCGCTTTTAGGATTAACTATGTTTGCATTTTGAACTCGAGGTTTTCTTTATATAATTTTTTTGTTGATAACTTTATGCAAACCTAGTATAATAAATAAACACAGCGAATTACAAAACCAACTTGTACATATGCACTCTGTTGAAATGAAGCTAGTAAATCCACTGTTGCTATGCGTTACCACAAACGTTAGAAACCAGTCTACATGCAAATTAAAAGCAAATCCCTGCAGTGGTTAAAAAAAAAAAAAAAAAAACGAAACGTAAAAAATTAAGCCTGCAGAATTTGTGCCGTTCGTATAATTGTATACAAGACGACGATGCTCGGGAACATTGAATGATAAAGCAAAAACAAGCGAGAAATAAAATTTAAACTACAGTTTAAATTTAACTAAAATATGTTTCTTAGCTTGGTGAATAGCCAACTATATAAAACTGAAATGCGTTGGCAAAATGTTTTTTATACCCTGTACCAAAAAATGGTAAAGGGTATATTAAAGTTGTGCAAATGTATGTAACAGGCAGAAGGAGGCGTGGCAGACCCCACAAAGTATATATATTCTTGATCAGCATCGAAAGGCGAGTCGATATAGCCATGTCCGTCTGTCCGTCTGTCGGTATGAACGCACGGATCCTCGGAAACGGTAAGACCTACAACCACCAAATTTGGCACGAAGACTCTGCCAATCCATAGGCATAACGAGTTTATTTTTTTTTCGATATTCGATCTATAACATATAGCTGCCATAGGAATGATCGGCCGAGAAGCCATATTTAGTAACAAAAACCGCTTTATTTTTTAAGATATGTTTACCAAATTTGGGATTTAATTGTTTTACCTAATGCCCAATCACATATCTAAAAACTATGTATAGCGGATCACTATATCATATGGCTGCCATAGGAACGATCGGCCAGAAAACAACATTTACTGAGAAAAACTTTTTTGTATATTAAGCAATCGTTATCAAATTTTGGATTTAACAATTCTAAGTAATATCCAATAATATTCCCGAATATTATAAATATCCGTTTACTATAACATATAGCTGCCATAGGAAGGATCGGCCGAAAAACAACATTTACTGAGAAAAACTTTTTTGTTTATTAAGATATCGTTACCAAATTTTGGATTTATTGATTCTAAGTAAATTCAAATAATATTCCTAAATATGATAAATATCGGTGCACTATAACATATAGATGTCATAGGAACGAACGGCCGAAAAATGGCTTTTACAAAAAAAAAATTTTTTTTTTCTTGAGATATCCTTACATAATGAATACAAAATATTAAAGCAACAAAAAAATATATTAAGTTTTGGCTTCGGTACAGGGTTTTCTATAGTCGGTTACGCCCGACTATAGCCCTGCCTTTCTAGTTTAATTTATACCTTGCGGAGAATAAGGTTCTTTCTGAAATAGTTTAACATTCGTGTTAAAAACCGGAACTTGTTAGAAAATTTAATTTATTCTCATCTTCACAAAATGTAGCCACTTAAATCCGGAATCGTTGCACAACTCAAAGTTGTTGCGTAAATGTTTTTCAATTTAATTGCAATTTTTTCTGCCACTTTTACACAGCATTGTGTTAAGACAATGGTTTTCTTTTTTTTTTATTTTTAATTTTAGTGGTTTCACGCAACAATATTTCAATTTTTTTACTTATAGTCGTGTAGTTTTCTTTTGAAAAGAAAAGCCTCAGGTGTTATTAATCCCTTTGAAGCCGGTTATTTTTTTGTTGTTCTGAGCTTGCTTTAACTTTTTTTTAACACATCTTTTTTCCTTTCACATCTTTAGTGCATTTTTTTTTAAAATCAGAAAACTTGAGCTAACAATCCCTTACCCTCTTACTTATGGTGTGCAGGTATATCTGCCTATCATTGCCACATCTTTCTTTAAGCTTTCTCATATGAGCTATTCGCAGCCCATTGAAAGCATTTAAGCCAAAATGAATGCCTCGTAAAAGTTTAAATCGACTTTAATTTGCAATAATACAATAACAATATTACGTGTTATTTATATTCCATACATTAGGCAACTTTCTGCTGCCGAATTGCCGGCGATATATTTACTTGCTACCAAAATGCTTGAACGCCATTGCCGCCATTATGATCGCTGGCCGTGCTTCCTACTAAAAAGCCTCCTGGGTGTAGTCATAAAGTTTACAAAATACATAAATTTCTTAAGTCTGACTGTGCCGGCGCATAGGTATAGGTACAGGAGGCGGCAGGCTTCCTTTATGACTGAGCACGCTGGCGGCATGTATGCTGACAAAAAAAACGCTGGCTATACATTCGTACGTATTTGTATGTTGCGGCAAGTTGTGCAAATGAAAACCTTAGCAAATGCCAAATTCTAAATGGCAAATGGCAAAAGTTTAACATTGAAACAATCTACGCTAATGCCATGGCATTGTGCGTGTTTTAAGTCACAATCGAAGACGTGTCACTGCGCTGGCTGTACTCGGCTGTGCTGCGGTGTGGCATGCTCCTTGCCAATTCGCATTTGTTCGATGAACAAAATCTAAAACGTGCCGCCTTATTAGACGCATTTGTGCCCACCGCACATAATTTTATGATTATGCCGAGTAAAGTTATGTGCGAAGTTATGAACAATCGTATGTCGATGCGTGTTTGGGATGTGTATAATATTCGGCATTTAGCGGTGGTCGCCGCTCGACTTTTGCTCGCGCGTAAAGTGGCAGGCATTTTGCTCGTAAATAACATGCATGAGGCATATTAATCAAACCGAATAAACGCATAAACGAAACGCCAAGCGAAAATCGAAAACGCAAAACAAAATGATTGGGTTTGGGATTTAAGATTGGTGCCAACAACAGGCAAAGGCGCCACAGTCTGTTGCCTTAAGACATTCACGTTTGGGGTCTTGCCGCAGTCGTTGTCATGACGACTCCACTGACGCATATTAGAAAAAGTTATTTCCAAGAGTTGGCAATTTCGAATGTAAAACAAAGCACAGCAAGAGCACATTCCGCCATTAGATATTCTAATAAGATAATACCTTTAAAATGATGTCAACTTTATGCGCACTCCAAGAGGTTCTACCACTCCTATCCTGTACTCCGGCTGCAAGTCAATGACAAAACCCAGGCACAAATTCTCCGACTCCGACTCCAACTCCGACTCTGTTTGTCGACTCCCTGTTGCGTTTAATAAGAAAGTTACACCCATGGCGTGCTAGAAGTATTAAATTATTTTCAAAAAGCTGCTGCCTTGACAACTTTTCTCGTTTCTTCCTTTTATTGTTTATTTATTTACTTTTTATATTTATTTACTTTTTTTACATTTTCCTTTCCCTTCCATTTCATTTTTTTTTCTTTTTTTTTGTTTTTTGATTTAATTTCAAGGTGACTGAACACAAGGCAGGCGTGTGTTGTAGTGGAATTTTCGAGACTGCTGTATATAGTGTAAAATGAGTGTAGAATTTTTGTTGATAAATTAAACTGTCGGTCAATGCCAAAAGCAAGCCAGCAAGCAACAATAGACACAAATAACAACAACAACAGCCATATGAAATACACAGTTCAATGCACGTTGGCTAGTTCCTACGCTGAGTTCAGTTATTCGCTCGTTTGGCCAATGGCCGCACACTCATAATTTTCGTTAGCAAAAACATGTTGCCAAAATGCATAACAGTCAACAACAACATCGCTGTGCTATATTAGAGGCAGCAATAACACAACAGCGACACCAACAACAACTACAACGCACACAATAGGCAAAAGCACCTTAGGCAGCAATAATTTCGTCTATCGTCTACATACTCGTCGACCTGCTCCTGCTAGGTTTAACCTATTGTAATGCTCGCATAATGATGAACAGTTTATGCTTTTCGTTTTGAACGTGTCATCGACAAATTGTGTCAAAAACATACCACAACAACAACGAACTACCGCAGCAATAACAACAACATGCAACAACAATAACAGCAGCAACTATGCTTAAAGCATCAACAACTCACACACACACATATACATTTGTATGTGAGTATGTGTGCTTGTGCATATGTGTATAAGCAAATTCCTCTTCATAGAATCATTGGCTTTGCTATTGGCACTTGCTGCTGCCATTGTTCGATCGTCGTTCGTGTAAGTTGCTACCTGTACAGTTCTGCCCTGTATCGTTAGTTTATATCATCAGCTTTCACGAGCTTTTACATGAGAGACAATGACTACAAAAAAACAAGCAACACACACTTGGGAAATTAGCAAAATACGAGCAACTTCATAGTTTTGACTTTGGCTGTTCTCATAGCTTGCGGTTATAGTTGCGCATAGCCAGCAAATACTTGGCAAACATTTCCTCTGTATTTAAGTGAATATTCTCATTTGGACGTTTATTACCAAATGTGTCCGAAGTGCTGATATGCTTATTTTGCTGCTTCTCTCAACATGCTTAGCTTGACTTATGCATGTTTGATTTGCACATACAGTGAACACTTGAAATTGTAACAGTTCGATAAGGTATAGTGCCCCAAGAAGGTATATATTATTATTATTATATTTCTGATTAACCTATAATAAAAAACATAAAACATAAGAAACATAAACTATATATAATAAACACATAAACAATAGATATTTCTTTTTTTGTCCGTGTTCATTCTGAGAATTTACACGACTGTGCGTTGACCAACTGGGTCATTATTATTATTAATATGACAAGAAAAGCATTTCGTTTGTTTTTACATTTGCTTTTACAATTGAAAAACATAATTAGTTCAAGTTACCCCGAATCCACTGTATCAAGACAAACTGTGAGTTGAGTTTTGTTGATTTTGATTTTAAGTTTCGGGCTGTCATGTTGATCACTTCTCTTTTTTTTCAGATGTTAAGGAGTTCGAGCATTTCTCGCCAGGCTTTCATTCTTTCTCCCACTTTTTTTTCACAGCAACACTAACAGCTCTATGTGGACGATTTGTTTGCCGATCGTCAGTGATATTACCGTCTTCATTAGCGATGGCATACTGTGCTCGTGTTACACGCCGTGGGGTCTCCTGTTGCCGCTCTGTCGTGGCATTTTTATTCTTACATGCCCTAGGCGAAGATGTACGCCTTGTTATAGACTTCGTAGCTTCGGCAATATCATCCGAAAATAAACTTAATTTTGATTGCCTTGAGCGTTTACCCAAAGGCTGAGTTATGTTCTCTTCGAAATTCTTATACTCAGACTCACTACTAAGCGGAGCTTCTGAATGAAACAGTTTCCTTACGGCGGATCTTTTTGGTGTGCCCACACCTTGACTACATTCTACTTTTGTGCCTTCTATACTTTGGGTACCCAAATTACGACGTAACTTTTCTCTCGATGTACCCAATCTGACAGACTTTCTCTCTGAGCTTTCATTATTGCTAATAGTAGAACTAAGGCGCCGGCGTAAATGTCTACGTGGCGTACTCAAGTTAGCGTCTTCCTTGGTTATGTCGTGTTGTGCCGCTTGCCTTACACTGGGTGATGCTGACGATCGAGAAACCGAACGCACTTCCTTGTTGTCATTGTCAATTTTTATCGACTCCGTCGAAGGACTCACAGTAGTCGTCGCCCCACATAACTGTTTTCGTGCTAAAGTTATGCGAGGACTACGACGAACTGCTGTCAGAATGTTTGGATTATGGTTGATTGACTCGATTGAAGGCTGCGTTTTAATTTTGGCCAGCTCACTGCCAACATTCGATGGCAATGAATGGCTTCGTCGATTGCGATTGGATCTAAGAAAGTAAGTTTCCTGGGATGGCATTGACACAGATCTGGTGGCAGGAAGCTTCGAAGTCACATCATGAGCAATTTGCTTTGCTTCATGTAAGTTTTCGTCTTTGTCTGTATTCGCCACCTGTACAAGGGGCATGCCTACTTGTAATTCTTTACCTTCTACTTCTAATAGTTTTGCTTCTTTTGTTTCTTCTTCTTCTTCTTGAATTACTGAAAGCGTGTGTGTGGTTGAAGAGACTACCGTATTAATCATACCCGCTCCCAACAAGGTTTTAGTTGAAGTTGTCTCATTCATGAGCATGTCATTAGTAGAACCATCCTCGATTTTAACACAATCCAGACTTAACTTCTGGTCTCTGACTTGTTCGTCAGCGTCGAGCTTTAGAATGAGCATTGATGTATTATTTTCATCTAAGCATACTATCGAAGATGAAGTGCTAACATTAGTATCCAAATCACTTTCTTCAGGGGTGTTTATGTCAAATAAGTCAATTTCCTCAATTTCCACAGAACTATAGTTTTCTTGAGTTTCGATATTCCAATTTTCAATAGCAACCTCAGCTTCTGTGTTGTTCTCCTGTTCGTTAGACGTTGTTGGAAAATCGCTAATATACATTCCTGATTCCCGATTTTTATTCGCTTTCATCTCATTCTGTACGTACACTTTGGTAGCGACTTCTTTATGTGAATCCCCAGGTGAGGGTGGGAACAATTCAAAATTATGATGTTTATCACACATTATAATTATATCATCGTTTGCAATCGTCTCGTCGAATGACTCGTATACAGTTACATCGTGAACACTGAGACATTCTTCTATGGTCTCTTCTGCGCCTTGCTCGCAATCGGATAAATGATAATTTTTTTTCAATGGGCTTGATGACAGTGTTTCACATGATAACCGTTGATCTGCCAACAATTGCATGTTTTCAACCTCATTGTCGATAACAGTGTTTGGGTTATTTGATTTTGGAGCCAAATTCGCCTTTTCAATAAGGGTTGCGAAATCTATGAAACTTTCCTTGCACTTTTCGTTAATTATTTTCACCGACTGCTCATTCGATTGCAATTCGTCGACATTTATGGCATTTCTAACAGCATTGAGATTCACTTCGCAAGTAAGTTTCTTGGGCAACTCGTATGGCTTCGGATGTGAGGCGACAATATTATCAGGCAGATCATTAAAAACTGATTGTTGGCTTAAAAAGGGCACATTCAGCGTCCTTAACAACTGATTTTGGCCGTCAACCCTCCGTTCGTCATTATACTGATTACCGGTGTCTATAGAAAGCACGTTCAAAACTGCGCTTTGATAGATACCACCAAGCAGTGAATTGGCATTATGCTTCATTAGCTGACAACTGAATGGCTCCGCGATGGAATTGCTAATTCTATTTTTAGGCATTCGATTGCACATGTGCACGTAGACATCTGTTAGATTTTGTGCAATGGACCCCATTGTGGACTTATATCCATTCAGCAATAAATTACACATTTCGTTACCATAAATACTATTGCCAACTGTGTTGTCGTTCACATAGGAAACAGCTTCACTGTATTTAGACTTTTGCAGCAGATACACGATATACATAGAATCGGCTTTATCTACCTTGCTCTCGCGTAATAGCCGCAACAGCAATTGCTCCTCGTGTGGGCTCAGCACTAAATTGAGCAGGACATGCAGCTTGTGTGCGTTTATGCAGCTGGAGAAGAAACACGTAAGCAGAGCTTCCTTGGATTCTGAAACTGTGCTGCGCGCCAAATGAAAAGCTTCCAAGGTCATATCATTGGCCAATAAGGTTCTTAAATGTAGCAAAGGTGAAACAGCGCCAGTTTGAAACTTAAGGACCCGCAAGGCCAATTTGGCAGCATTTTGCAAAAGCAATGCCTGCACCATTAGTTCAAGTTGCCAGCGTAAAAGCTTATGCGTTTTGTTTGTCAATAAAATATACTTCTCGACAGCAATCTAACATAAATGTAATCATTTAAATATATGCACAAAAAAACACAAAAAGGTCTGCACTTACCGAAAATTTATCATGATCCAGATGCCAGAACATTTCTACGATCTTCACTGAACTCGGAGACAATTTAAACTTCATTTGAAAACTTTTCAGACACTGCAGTTCATGAAATGCATTCAAATCCATGAGAGAATAATATACAACAGCACACTTTTGCTCAAAATTCAGGTTGGGCACACGCATTACTCTCAGAACTGCCGCATAGGTTACGGGCGGATACAGACCACCCGTGAACGACCAATAGTCACGCAAGGCTGGGTCGTACTTGTTATATTGCTCCAGAAGCGCATCGATAAAGAGCAAACGGCAAGCGCCGCTTGCAGGCGAAAGATGTTCATTAGACAAGTCGCTGAAAAAACGTCGCTTGCTGTCATAAAACTCTCGCAGCTGCGTCATTTGAACATCCAATATGGTCACTGTGGACAAAATGCCGTTGCTGAGCAACCAGTTCAGCACTTCCTGATAATCGGCTGTCAGGCGCATGGCTGACTCATGACTGCTTAGTTGTGTTAATACTGCAATAATGAAATGCTCACTACACAAGTCCAGTGCAAATTACTTGCTAATCACTACTCACCATTTCTCGATAAGCTAGCGCGTCCATATTGCACCACTTCAGCCTGCAGCTCGGTCAGCAAACGCATAAGCCACGTTAAGTAGGGTAAATCTTTGCATTCGAGCACATCCAAACCATTTGAAATTCTCTTGTAAATGTCATTACAGCAAGCTTCAATCTTATTGGCATACTTAAAAATCCAATTAGTCAGCGTGAATAGCGAAAGCTCATCGGGTTTGGCGAATTTGCAGATGAACCAGCCATGCGATGCCCAGCACTTGGCGCAATCACGCAGCAAGCCAAAACAATTATGCTCGAGTGCTACAGAAAAGATTAGCTCGCACATGGCTTGCTGTGAAAATGGAATATAAAAAGGAAAAGAACAAGTGGAGACGGTCAGTCTCTGACTAAACGTTAATGCGATCGGTTGTGCATCGCGAGCAATCTCACAGGCAAGCCCGGGCTAGCCAAAGGTGAACAGTTACACAGCAGATACTGATTTCTCTAAGCAAAGGCAAACAAAACAACCTTTACAATCAGCCGGGTATTCGCCTAAGTAAAAAGGGAAGGAAAAGATAATGTCAGAGCCACCAGACATTGAAAGCCCCATGTTGGAAGAAATTAACAACCAAATTACAGACGGTAAATACATAATAATTAAACCAGAAAAATGGAAAAGTTTCGAAAACATGTCACCGTTCGTCATAAAGCAAACAATTGATCACACATGTAACGGAGAAATAGAAACATGCAAAAAAACAAAAGCAGGCTCTCTTATAGTAAAAACTAAAACAATAAACCAAGCAAAGAACCTTCTTAACCTAAAAGAATTTCACAATTTAAAGGTAACTGTCACGGAACACGAAACATTAAATCATACTAAAGGAGTCATTTACTCCAATGAACTGCGCAACATCGACGAACAAACAATACTCGATGAATTAAAAAGTCAAAAAGTCTGCCAAGTTTACAAAATAAAAAAAAAAGTAAACAACACATTGAAAGAATCTGGCCTGATTGTTGTCACTTTTGAAACATTAAATCTGCCTGCGAGCATCATGATAGGATATGAAAAGGTGCACGTGCGACCATACCTACCGTTACCACTCCGATACAAAAACCACCAACCGCCTGCAAGCAAAAGCACAAATACCTGCACCAACTGCTCACAAGTGACTCATACGAATGAAAACGAAACATGCCAAGAAACAAAAAAATGCATTAACTGCAGATTAAAAGCCATCTCTCAACAAATACCGCACGAATCACCCATTCTACCGCCAACCGAAACAACAACAAATTACAAACAGCGCACAACCAACTATGATGACCTAGAAGCCCTCCTGGAACTACCAACAACTAGCGGAACACTCCTCTCTAAGATAAGTAACTCTGCCAACCACACAAAAACTAAAATACTACCAAGAACAATACCAAAAAGACATTTAAATCAATTAAAAAATAAATCTAAAACTATTCAAAAAACAAAAACCAAACCCAGCCTCAAAACAAATTGTAATAATAGTGAAAAAGATAGTGAATGTAAATCAGACGCCGGTATGGCAGATGGCGATTACTCTATATAATTAAAACAAAAAAATAATATAGATGTCGATAGGGCTGACGGTGGAGGCTATGTGTGTTCATTTTAGGTTAGACATTTTCCACTCCGTCAACTCCATCGAGATCTTCTCCGATTTACTTAACTCACTGCAGTTATAATTCTACATAACATAATTTAAAAACATTTTCTAAAGGATCTCTTAAAAATATACCAAACTTAGCTTAGCTGGGATAGATAATTTTCCTATACTGATATTTCTTTTCCAACAACCTAATGCAAAAAATTTCAATAGACCATTTTTCAAAATTAAAGAAGCAGACTTGAAAGAGATTTAAAAATTTATAAATAACATCAATATCTCTATAAGCACAAACATCAACAAAGAGGCAGCAAATATAAATAAAATAATTTTAAAATCTGCTCACAACACTATGCCACAAACATTATCTCACAAATCTAAACACAATGTCCTCCCCTGGTGGAAAAAAGCTATCCCCTAGTTAGCTTAAGTTTTTAATCATAAGTTTACTGTAATAATAATAATAATAAAAATAATAATAATAATAATAAGTGGAGACGGTAGCACCAACCTGTGACTGTGTTGTGCCATGATTCTGTTCGAAGAATTTTGTCATCAAGGGCGTGCGCAATATTTCCGCATGGAACGCTTGCGGTTTCTGAAACATCGACGCATTTTGGCTGCGCAACATATTGATAAATCGCTGCTGCGCGCCCACAATGCTATAGACACGAAAACCACTCGGCAACAGGAGCGCACAATCTGTGAACATAACGGAACGTCACATTAGTGCTGCAGTTATGCGCAGCATGTTTGCTAACTAACCAAAGCTCAATGAGTTCGGATAAACATATTCAGCAAATTGTTGCACGGATTTAAAACGATTAAATGTCTTCGTATTAATCTGCATGTGCAGAGCAGTGCATGGTCCACTTAGCGTGTAGCCAGCAAGAAAAGTTGGATTATATGACGGGCTCACTAAGCCGGGCGATTGTTCTTTTTGCCACTGATTGAAGTCGAACAGCATTACTTTGGTTTCCTGCTCTGCCACGCAATTCCAACAGATAAAGTGTAAGGAATTGTCTTCACTGCCATTAACTGTGTTAACAGACTGACAGTTGATAAGGTTGCCGGCTATCGGCTCGAGCAATAAACGCAAGGAGAGCGAGCACGAACGGAAATTCTGGAAAAAACCGAATCAATAAACTGGAAATCAAATATAAATTTTACACAATCCTCGCACAATTTACCATAAAGAAAAAGTGTCTCACTGGCTCAGCTATCGCAATACGACGCTCGTACGTGAGCTCATGCATGCATAGTGACAAACCTGATTTGCCTGCATGCACTGCACATAAATACAAAAAAGGATGCAGCTCATCCGGCGGCATGATGTAAGTGATATATTGCACGGCATTCTTTTGTTCTTTATGATCCGCTTCAATAACGCAAGTGGCATGAAACTCAATGACATCGAACAGCACCATGCGGCCATCTTGGCACCCAACGGCTAAACTCAGTATGAAAGGCATTGGCATCATGCTGCTTATTGCAGAGGACGTATTCAACACTGTAAGTTGATTTCAATTCTGATTTATTATGGTCGATGCCTGTCAGGCAGATACCAATTGTCCTTTACCTTTTATTATGACACCAAAATGTTGATCCATCTCTCGGCAATTTCGAATGTTGTCCAATAGTTTCGGAAGTTTCTCCATACAATTTAGCAGATGCGCTGTTGCATATTTCTTTATTGTTTGCCGACCCAAACTTGACTTTGTTAGTTGTTTTAAGTTAAGATCCAATAACAATACAGTCCCTCCTTGCGCACCACCAACTGCGAGGCAGCCGTCGAAATTCTGCAACAAGGTATACCAACTCGAGCTCACATCCATTAGAGCTAAACAAGACACGAGCAGGTTCAACGTTATGTAACGCAAGACACGGTTATGTTGTACAGAGTACAGTGCAATATACGTTATCGCGCATTTGCTTTTCTCGAGGTACACGGCTAGCAATTGACATTCCGAACTGCTGGCAGACACATCTTCCAAGCAGCGTATGCCATATGCTTTCAGACGAACTTTATCTTCTGATGAACTATTGAAGGTATACCTCGATATGGTGTATCCCTGTCGGACTGATATTATTTGCAACGTCGAAACGTTACCATTGCAAGCAATCCAAGCCAACGCTCCATCTCCTATAATGCCACCAATTGTCACCGCTGAAATTAGGTAAGTTTCTCAATGAAGCAAATGTTGTGTGTGTCACCCTGTTGTTTCAGTTACATCTTTCTGCAATCTCCTTTGATACGGCTGCTGTAAAGTCTACACTACGTTCGCCATTGATTTCAACTTTATGCCACTCCATATGGAATCACTTTTTTTTAGGTATTGAAAGTGCAATCTCATTAAAAAATCACTTTAGTATTGGACTGCTATGTGTCACAAAAGATTCACGTTGAGTATAGCAGGAATTGTTATATGACAGTTGTTTGAATATAAAGATGTTGCTAGATTGTCAAATTATGCTTACTCAAAACTAAAGGCTGTAATACTCGTGCGTTTTTTTTCGAATACGGATGATGGCGCGAAGATGTTGATTTTGAAACTACTAAAATATTTGTACGACATCATAAAACAATTGGTTTTTGCTGACGAATTCAATGAGTTTCCTTACTTAGCATATTTCGTACTAAACAGCTAATTTTGGAATCCAAGCTTAAGGACATTTTTGGCGGACTTTGCACAGACAAATATCGATCTCAGGTTGGCAGGTAAAACTAGAAAGGCAGGGTCTATAGACGGACTCAATTCGACAGTACTTAACAGGCCAATGACCGTCTGTGCTGAGAATGCGTACGTATGCCGATGTCCGTTTGGCCGGTCGACAGCCGAGCTTTATATCAATATTTTGAAATTTTGCGTTTTATCAGTAGCCACTTTGATAATCTAATAAACAAAGCATCGCAAGGTTTTGTTCATTGTTGACAATGATCCTTCATTTGAACACGGTGTGTGCCCTCAATTTCGCAGCAGTTAACACCGACTAACGATACGTATTTTTTTTAGTTTCTTTTTGCAAAAACCATTTTCCCTTGCTGTGCACCTTAACGGATTTGCGTTGATTGCCTAAACAAATGCGGCGAAAACAATCAAAAGCGCAAAAATTGCTTATGCACTTGCAACCGATTGGCAACAAGCCACCGGCGGCGGTGCAGACGTGCCATGTCACTAACAGCACAATAAGCTGTCCTTCACGCCAACCAAAACTACACAGCAACAAGAACTGCGAGTCGCTCCCTCTTCTAGAAAAGCAAACACCTACGATTAGTTGGCGCTGAACACAGCGACAGGCGGCTTTCCGCGCTGTTCACTGTCATGCCGGCGTTTTACACATCGTTAGTGACAAGGTACCCATGTCGGTGGCTGCGTTGGCGGCGTCGCTGCTGCTCGTGTGCATTCATGCATCGCATTTTACGGTTGAACTTGCTTGCTTACGATGCTGACGTTGACGTTGTCTACTTCGTTGCGATTCGTGGTATACATAATGGTTGCCATGATGACTGTTGTTGTTGTTGTTGTTGTTGTCGTCAACGTACAAACAAATGTTTCGTTAGCATAGAAATTGGCAGCAGGCAGCATGATGGGTGGCGTCAGGCGTCGATGCTAAGCTGTTGCCAATTTTTGTTTTGCTGCTTCCGTTTCGCCTTGTTATTGCCGTCGGCGACTGTAGTCGTGGCTGTTGCTCTTGCTCGTGATTGTGTTTGTGTTCGTGCTGCCACACAAAAAAAGAGAAACAAAAATATTATAACAAAAAAAAAAAAAAATAGAAGAAATGGACATCAACAACAAATTTCGTTGCAATTTTACGCTATATTGATTGTCTTTCTTTGCTCGCCTATACACGCTGCCACGCGCATAGCTCTTGGCTCTGTGCGCACACGAATATGTCAACAGCAGCAGTAGCAGAGAAATTTCCCATAAAGAAGAAGCGGCAGTAGTCAGGATGCAACTGCCTTTCGTTGTCCCTAAATTCGGCCGAAAAGCAGCGCGACAAAATGCATTATGTTGTTTATGGCTAAAGTGCTTCTGGCGTTTTGGGTTTTGGCCCACTTCCATCGAATTCCCTTTCACTGTTGGTTTTTCCTGTGCTGCTGCCTGCTACTTGCCAATATTTCCTCACTTGACTTGGTTTCCTTTTCTTTGCGTTGTTCGTGGTACATTCTGTCGTTTGTGTTTTGTAATTTCTACGTTGTCTTCATGTACGTAGACGTCATATGCAACCAGGCTTCGCACAACAATTCAACATGATTCCGTTTGTTGGATTTCTTTTCTTTTCTTTTTTAGATTTTTTTTTTTGCTGTTTTGTATACTGCGTTTATACATTTTTGGTCTCTTTTGTTAGTCCTGAAAGCTCAGTCTGTCAGTAAGCTGCTGTTATTGCATTGTTTTTCTGGCCTACTTTCACTTTGGATAATTCCATGTCGATTCTTCGATTGTCTTGTTCCGGTGTTGTTGTTGAAGTTGGTGTCCTGTTTTTTTTGCTGCCAAAAATGCAGCTGCCTTGTGGTAACAAACTGTGTCATACAAGAAAAAGGCAAAGTTCTTCATGAATAAGCTAACAAAAACTTAATTAAAATAAATTAAAGATTTCAAGTCCAATAAATAAGCAATACAAGCCTTTGGTAAAAATATATTATGTCACTAATTTACTCTGCTCAAAAATGCCCAAGCAATGAACCTTTACCATTATTTGTGTTCGTTAATGCTCTTGAAATAACCGGAGCTGAATTGTGAAAAGTTATCAACTGTGTTATTCCTTTTATATTTTGGAGGCATTTTACTTTGTGCAATCATCGTCATAGCTTAAAGTTAAAATCTCATCGGTCTGGACGCACTTGGTGCAGCTGCGCTGTAAACATTCGAAAAGAATAGTTTGAAGTATTTATTATGGTCGCAATATACAGTCTGCTCTTTCAAATGTCAACACTACAACACAATCTGCAAAGAAAATAAAAGAAAATGTAATAACAACAATGACCGTTCATTCGAGTGTGCCATACAAATATAAATGGGGCGTATGAGTAATTCTTATTACAGCCAAGCAACAAAGTTTGTTGTGAACGTAAAGGAAATAAAGCATGAGAAATAATGGTACTCCATGCCGCTTATAGTAGCATTAGAGGTCATGCCTTGAACTGTAAATATACAATAACAAAGCAAAGAAAGGCGCTTTTGCAAACGCATAAAAGTAAAAAGAAATTCGAGACAAATCTTGGCCAAAGAAAAACGTTGCAAACAATTTCGACATAAATGCAAACAAAAAATGTGCCGCCATGCCTTCAGTTGCCATTGCACAATTGTGCACAAATAATTGAATACGTTTTTGTTTTTTTTTGCAGGTCTTCAAAACCAAGCTGAAAAATTCCGTGCGTTATTTTATTTTCAATTTTTGTTGGCTTTTTTTTTCTTTTTTATTTTTGTTTTTTTCTTTTCTCACATTTCTTTCGCCACAAAGTAACAAAGACGCAGAACCGCCTTGAGTGGCAAATTAAATTAAATTATTATTAAAATTGCTGTTTTTTCTTGCTGGTTTGCTTCTTCTTTCTTCTTTTTTTCATTTCTTTTCTGCTCTTTTGCCTTGCAAGTTTTTTACTTTGAAGTTAAAGTCTGCTGAAAAGCAAAGTAGACTCATTAGCATTTAACTAGACTTGCCTTTAATTTTAATTTGCCAGCACTGCCTTTAAATGTAATTTGACTACATAAAAAGTTGTCTTTAGTAGACAACCAAGTAGCGCTTCACGGCACAGCAGAGCACAGCAACTTGCTCATATACGTATTTGAAAGGACATGCGTGTAGAAAAAAAACAAAAGAAATAAAATAAAATGGTACAAACTTTTGAGTTGTATTTTACTTTTTTATTTTATTTTACTTTTTGTTTTGTTTTTTTTTTTTTATTTTTTTTGCGTGTTTTTGTAACATTTCTGCTTTTTGTGCATAGACATGGCAAAAGTTTTTTCAATTAAGAACTAAAATGTGGCCAGTGCCTGCCATGTTTGGCTATATTATTAAATATGCCTTGCGTGGCTGCTGCAGCGCTGCGCTGAGCTGCGTTCCATTGCGTTACGTCGCACACATGCCATGCACACAAAATCACATTAGCATAAAGTAGCCTACTTAACAAAGTCAATGAACATAATTATTAGACTCCTGACGCTGAAAATATGGACAAAGTTGTGCCTTCTGTTGTGTTTTATTGCGACTACAACTTCGACTTGTGTGTACGTCGCATGTATGCACGCCTAACAGTACAATATAGTAAACACTTTGCCCAGCCTGCCAGCGGCTGCTCTTGCTGCCGCCTGTGTCGCTTAGAAGCAGAACTAAAACTGGGCAAACTGGGGTCTGAACTCATAATAATAGCAAAAGTTTTCGCACTTATTGTGCGCAAATGTGCCTACCGCTTCTATGCCAACATCATAGTTTGCCTTGGCATTATAAAGTTGTCTGTTGCTCTCCATCAAGTTGAGGTGTTAATAATGGCTGCCACAGTGTTCAACTTTGCTTGCTCGCATGCTTACTTGCGCAGCGGGGGGTTGGCTGTGTGTCTAACTGAGAATGGAATTTTTATTTTTATTGGGTAATAATTGAAAATGAGTTGAGAGATTTAAAAAGTCATTGAACACCATTAAAAGTTGCCAAGTGTTACGGTAATTTAATTGCTGCATTGTGTTTGATTTAAGCAGACAGAAAGAAAGGAGACAACGACTTTTGAAGACAAACTCCCACTAGAAAATATAGAAACAAATACTAAAAACTTAGTTATTGTGACTTTGAGTATCTTAAAATTTAAGTGCAGTTCATTTGTATAAAGGAATGTAAAGGAAATCAAGGGTTTTGTCAAATGATAAAGTCAAACAAATAAATTTAGCAGCAATTCACCTTTCTACTTCTTTTCAATATGTTTCAGTATTTTAGTAATTTGATACGCTAATGGAAGGATTTTGCTAATGATGAAACCGACTTGAAAGCATACTTCTTTTTTTTTTGATTTTCTCAAAAGAAATTTGATAACTGTAGGAAATTAAATGATTTTGTTAAAAACAATTTGATAGCTACATAAGAGTTAACAATAATTTGTATATGCTGCAGAAAAGTCAGCTGAACTGCTGAAATAAGCTGCTCAAGTTCAGAGGACGAAATTGAATTAAGTGCTCCTAAGTGCACGCAACATTTCTTCTGCTGCACTTAAACCGTCTTAGTTTGTTTGAAGCGTCTCAATTGCACTTTTCAAGAGCTGCATTGACGCCAAACAAGTCTTACAGCAGCAATTCGTATGTTTGTGGCATTTGAAATTGCTATAAGAAAACTTGGCAACATATTACGAAGCAATTTTGCAACAGGCGTCAATTCAGGCGCGCACATCGATTAGTTGTGCTATTTTTAGTTTCAGTGTATGCCGGTGGGCAAATGGTCGAATTATTTAACAAGCTGCGTTTGTTTAACGGCATAATTATCGATTTTGGGTTGCGTCCAATGCAGCACAATGTCAATATCAAAGACAGCACGGCAAATAGAAAATTTCATGCAAAAATAAACAAAGCAAACAACAACCAAAAAAAAAAAAAACAAAAGAAAAAAATACAAGAAAAATGACTCATCGATTATTTGGCAATGGCCATGCGAGGCATTCTTAAATTGCAACAGCTAAAATAGCAACGAGCGCACGCAGGGAAGCCTTAGCAGTTGGTTTGTTTTCGCCCTGAGCCTAATTGAATTTGGGTAACGTACAATGCCAGGTATAAAAGCCGGATTGCCAGTGCCAGACTAATTGAAAACGCAGCTGCACGCGTAGCTGAGACAGACGCGAACACCCGAACAAGGCGGTGTAAAACACAATACAAACAGAACGCGTTAGAGCCAAGTTTTTGCAACACTTTTAATAAATTCTCGACACCGATCGTGCGCATTCCCAAACAGGAGCAGCAACAGCAGCAGCAAAATGGTGGTCAACTTTAAGGTCTTCAAGAAATGTTCACCGAACATCATGATCACCCTGTACATGAACAGGCGTGAGTTTGTTGATTCGGTGACTGTGGTGGAGCCAATCGGTAGGTGTAGTCAAGTGAGCACTAATGCAAATGCTTTAGTCACCATAGACACATATGTGTGTCCGAGTGTGAGTGTGTGTGTGTGCGTATGAGTGTGTGTGTAGATAATTAAGCGCGCAAAGTATCCTTGCATGGTGTTTAATTAAATTAATTTGTAATTTACGCACCTCTGCCAGCAGCAGCTGCTACGTGCTGCAGCAGTGCGTGCGTGCAGTCTGCCTAAGCGGCTTATTAGTTACGTGACAATGAGCCAAACTACCAAGGATAATTGCAGCGAAGGCGAGTCGCTCGTATGCGACTCCGGCAAAACAATATACATGGACATAATTACTTCCATGCAGTCCCATGCTGTATTTGGTAAATTTGAAACTTTTCCGTTTTGCAGATGGCGTCGTTGTGCTGGATGATGAGTATTTGCGGCAGAATCGCAAGATCTTTGTGCAGTTAATCTGCAACTTCCGTTATGGCCGTGAGGACGATGAAATGATTGGCCTGCGTTTTCAGAAGGAGCTGACACTTGTGTCGCAGCTGGTCTATCCGCAGGAGAAGACGGACATACAGTTGAGCAAGATGCAGGAGCGTCTATTGAAGAAGCTCGGTCCGAATGCGTTCCCCTTCGTGATGAATATGCCACCAAGTTCGCCGGCATCGGTTGTGCTGCAGCAGCGCGCCAGTGATGAGAGCCAACCGTGCGGCGTGCAGTACTTCGTGAAGATCTTCACCGGAGATGGCGAATGCGATCGCTCGCATCGTCGCAGCACGATCAATCTGGGCATACGCAAGGTACAGTATGCACCCGCTAAGCAGGGCATACAGCCGTGCACTGTGGTGCGCAAGGACTTCTTGCTGTCGCCCGGTGAGCTGGAACTGGAGGTGACACTCGATAGGCAGCTGTATCATCATGGCGAGAAGATCTCGGTGAATGTTTGCGTGCGCAACAACTCGAACAAGGTGGTGAAGAAGGTCAAGGCAATGGTGCAGCAGGGCGTCGATGTCGTGCTCTTCCAGAATGGACAGTTCCGCAATACGATTGCTTTTGTTGAGACCAGCGAGGGCTGCCCACTGAATCCGGGTTCGAGCTTGCAGAAGGTCATGTACTTGGTGCCCAATTTGGCCGCCAATTGCGATCGTGCGGGCATCGCTGTGGAGGGCGACATTAAGCGCAAGGAGACCTCATTGGCATCGACCACACTGTGAGCTTAGAATGAATCATTGTTGAATTGTGAATTAAAATTCTTGTTTTTCAATTCATATAGCGTTGCCACTCAGGATGCGCGCGATGCCTTTGGCATCATTGTCTCATATGCAGTGAAGGTTAAACTCTTCCTGGGCGCTTTGGGTGGTGAATTGTGTGCCGAGTTGCCCTTCATACTCATGCACCCAAAGGTGTGTTACCTCTGCCAATCTTCCACTTGGCTTAGTTACTTTATATGCCACTTTCGTTTCATTTTCAGCCCAGCCGCAAGGCTCAGTTGGAGGTTGAGACCGAGGAGGCTTAAAACGTTTGCTACCTGATTTACTCAAAAAAGAAGAAGAAAATCTATTTCTATAACACTTTTATTCTACAAAATATATTTATATGTTATATTATCGTTACAAGAGTCTCAGCCGTGGGAAAAACAAAAGCTTAATTCAACAAAAATAACAACAACAAAAACACACAACCAAAAAGGGTAGAAAAACGTTATCGCTGATGTTGCTGAATTCTGTTCTGAACTGCAGTCGTCGAAGCTATCGTTTCCTACTTTAACTAATTTATAAAATATAACGAATATGCTTATCACGTGTATATAATTACCGATTATTATACTATATATAGTAGAAACATTAAATTATGTTTGCGGGCTTTAAAATGCTTAAATGTGCTGTGCTTTTGAGCCAATTTTCCAAATGATTGATGCGTTTTATTATTTATAACAAAGAATATTTTGTGATTTGTGTGTGCGTACACTTATATAAAACAAATAAATATAAATCTGTTATGATTACTGAGTGAAATTGCGCAAATATTTTTAATAAAGTACCCCAAGTAGCACAATGACTTCTTGTAGGGCACATGCCAAGTAGCGAGGTACCTCTTGGATATGCTACTACAAATTCTTAGGCATGAGATGCATTTTAATGCATGATTATTCATTTAAAATATAATTTAACAATATGAGTTCCAGTGACTTTTTAAAATCCATTTTCGTTTAATATGGTATTTCACGTTTACCTGACACTGATACGTGCTCACTGACTTGTAATTTAATTATCTTAAATTGCGAAATAATAGCAATCTGCATACATATTGCTTACACGAATACATATATGCGTTTATTTAATTCGATATTCACTTATGTGTGTACTTAAGCCGCTTTTAATGAAAGCGCAATTCCGTTTTGTAAACAGATATACTCATAAAATCAATATCTATCAATAAAGAACTAATTGCTATGCTTATTTGCGGCTGCTAAAGAGCAATTACAATTCCAGCCATAATACAAAGTTGAGATTACATGGGAGTTAATTAGGAAATCTCTGTAAATATTGCACAAGGTCAGGCACAAATAATGCAGATTGCCTGCCAATTGTGTACAAAGTGGCGATAAGAATAATAATGTGTTGTAAATTCAATTTCATTGCATACAAATTGCTGCCGCTGCCGTTGCTGCTGCTGTCAAGTCTTCGCAGCTGGCCATAAATACGACAAACCAAGCCAAACAGCCAAACAGCAAAATCTGCTCCTGCGATAAGTGAAAATTGATTTTACAAATGTAATGCCAAATGTAAGACATTTTACACGTACACATGTACGTCGTGTATGCGCACAAGAACTGCCGATGTTGTCAATTGATTGCCTGGCAATTTGAAAAGGAGAAATTGAGGAAAATTGCGTCTGCTGCCTGGGCTAAATTGTTGCGGCTGGCAGTCGAAGTGGCGCCAAATGTAGCCGAAGTAAACAAAAGTGAATTAAATGAAAATCCGAAATTCTCATCAAGGAATCAAAGTTCTTGAAAAATTAAACGCTGCCACTGACAGCTTCTGTGGCTCTGCCATAATTCAATTAAAATGTTCTGAATCTGGATGAAAGCTTTTTGGCTTATTTACAGTTAAGGCACATAGCACAATTACAAAGTTTACGCTCCGATTCGGATGTTCATTTTGTTGTGGCTGATGATGAGCGCACACTGATACACATTCTGCAGCTCACCGAGCGGAATGACGCAGAGAAGCATGGGCAGCAGCTTGTGTCAGCATGTGACTACTGTTGCAGTGCAGTTGTCGATTTAAGTTTCTACGAGTTAACTAAATTTGGCAACCGCAAAGCTGTGTTCAGTTTGTACTGCGTTGCAATAAATATGATGTGAAATTAGCTTCGTGTGGATTTGTGGCTCTCACAATTAGTCAAAGTGTTGTTTGTTGCCAATGCCACAATGTTTGCATATGTATGTGCATATCTGGTGCAAGTTTGAGTTCTACTGTTTGCTTTGACTCTGGTCAAGGTCTTTTGTTCTTCTTATTAGCCACCTGAGCTTTATAACTTAGCAATTATTAATTGTTCACTTAATAAAGACTGCGATAAAGACCTTCAAACATTTAAGTGCTCAAGAAGTTAATTGTTTTCATATCGTCTGGAGATATACAGTCACGATTAGTCGCAACAATCGTTTGATTAACTTAAATTCGCAATACTCTTATTGCAAGCACATCTGGCTGTCGACGATTGTTCTCAATTGATTAAGCATTTAAAGGCGTATATAGCATGTATACAGAAGTGCAGATTGATTTATTTCGCTTTATTTAGTGCAATGTGTCGAAGCGATAAGGCAATCGACCGAGCAACAGCAGCGACGCACATTGGAAACTGATTAAGCGCATAACGGTTTAAAATAGAGAATCACCGCAAACTCTCAAGTCATGTAAAATAAGAGATTAACGTGAAAACAATTAAATGCCAAGAAGCTACAGAACAACAAATCAGTTTTACAGCGTTGCCAGAAATATGCAAATTCGCGTTTAACCTGGCGATTATAGTTTTGAAAATTCATTTTGAGGGTCAACTATATAAATTAATATATATATATTATATTAATTACAAGAAACTGATTTATTAAAAAAAAAAAAGGCAACTTCTAAACTTGTTTACTAATATTTCATTTGCAGGTGAACGTTCGTTCACCTACAATACGTCATCGGAAATGTAAGTCTTGCGACCCATGCTCAAGTTGAAATGCTTAGCGTTCGTTATCTGCCGTTCACATGAGACACCAGACAGGTGTAATGTTCAACGTCGTTAGCCCCGAAGTTATTAAGCGATGATAAGTTGAAAGAGAGAAAAACAACGTGTTTGCTTAATCCAACAAAATAAAAACTGCAAAATAAAAGAGCACAAACTTCGCATTAACTGTTAATTATTTAACTCAGGGGAGGTTAAGCTCGGTAATGTGTAGAATCCGGCAACGCTTCAGTGGCAAAGAGCGATAAAGAGATCGTCGCAATGTTTTATCATATGAGTTTTTGTTGTAATTGCTGCCGTTGTGATTCGCCCGCCAGCTTTGTGTTGATGTGCTTGCTTATGCATATGCAAAAAACTTAAAAACTACAGCAACAAGCACAACAGCGATTACACTTACAATAACAACAACGACATTGACAGATGTTTGACAAATGCCTCATCAATATTGTGCAGTTATCGAAGAGCAATTGGCCGGCAATTAACATTTGTTAGCGCACATTATCAATTTCACATAGCAGCGGCCTGCAGTGCACAGTCCCGTAGTCTTTATCGGCATGTTGTAGCAATAAAAATCGTCTATTGAATTTGAGTAAGAAACAAAAATAAAGAAAGACGTGCGTCTTTTCCATAGCAGCGATTTTTCCACGCCAGTAAAAACGCAGTGAGCAGTTGTTTGAGTGGGTTAATCTCGAACATAGATTAACGGCGAATAAAATCGAAGCAGAAAACAAAAAAAAAAAAATAATATAGAGAGAAATATTGAACGTTTCACAATAATTTTATATGCCATGCGATAATTGACAGCAGTACAGCTGAACTGAAACCCAACAGAGCAGCACATAACGATCGTAGCGCACAGTCGAGCAGGATGTGTTGTCGGTGTTGTGGCGTAACGCAGCAGAAATGCTGGGTCTTTGGCATTGGCACACTCTGCTTAGTATCTGGTTTAGTGGCAATGCTCTGGTGGCCCGGTTTCATAGACAGAGCCATTGAAAAGGTATAAGTAGTATGAGGTTTATCTTAGGAATAATGTGAAAATTTTAAATGTTACTTTATGCAGCAAATGCCTTTGTCGCCAACGTCGAGAACGTTCGATAAATGGGAGGTGACACCGGTGCCGATCTATGTGCACATGTATCTGTTCAATTGGACCAATCCGGAGCAAGCCAAAAATAGGGAAATCAAACCGAATTTCCAGCAAATGGGACCCTATGTGTATCGCGAGTTGCGCAAGAAGGAGAACATTATCTGGCATGAGAATAAAACGGTTAGCTTCAATGTCAGCCGCACCTGGATTTTTGAACCCGAAATGTCCGGAGGCGGCAAGGATGATCTGATAACAGCGCCACATCTGCCATCCATTGTGAGTAACTCTATGGCCAAGTTGACACTTAATTCGGCAATTTGGCAAATCAAGGCTGCGAATCTTATTTTTTTGATTTCACTATAAACAGGCAGCAGCAGAAACGATGCGCTACAGTCCGAGGCTTATAAAGATATTCTTTAACTCTGCACTGAACAATAATGGTGGGCACCTCTATGTTACGCACACGGCGGATGAGTGGCTCTTCAAGGGCTTCTACGATGAGTTCTTGGACTATGCCATGCATATGGATAATCCATTGGTGCCGAAAATAGAGTCGAATGAGTTTGCGTGGTTCTTGGGTCGGAATGGCTCGTCGAATTTCGAGGGTACCTTTACGGTGCACACCGGTCAGGGGGATCTAACGCAAATGGGTGAAATCAAGTTTTGGAAAGGTCTAAATCACACGGGATTTTATCAAAACGAGTGCGGAAAGTTGAATGGCAGCACCTCCGATCTATTCGTGCCGAATGAGCCGCTAGAGAAACCTTTGACGATTTTCATTACGGATACATGCCGCATTATCAATCTGGAATTTACTGGTCAGAAATTCGAAGTTGAGGGCATTGAAGGCTGGAAATATGAGGCCACTAAGAATACCTTTGACAATGGTCAGTTGAACAGTGACATGAGTTGTTACTGTCCGCCTGAGCGTCAGCCGGATAATTGTCCAGCCTCAGGTGCCACGGACATGTCGCCATGTGCGGACGGCGCTCCTATGTATATGTCTGCAGCGAATTTCATGGACGCCGATCCGAGTTATGCCAACACGACCACCGGCATGGAACCGAACTATGAGCGCGACAACTTTTTCATTATAATGGAGCGCAAAATGGGCGTGCCATTGCAGGTCAATGCCGCCGTGCAGATCAGCTTGCTTATACAACATGATAAGGATATAGAGTTAGTTTTCACGTTTCCTTTATTTAAAGTCTTTTTGCTAATTATACTTCTTATTAATCTTTGCTTAGCATTATCAATGGCGTGAGCGATTTCTATGCGCCGCTGTTCGTCACCGCCAGCAGAGCGGTCATCACCAGAGAGTTGGCCAAGGAGCTTAAACTGGCTTTGAGTCTGCCCTCGATAGGTTTCTACGTTGGCGTTGCCTTGCTCTGCATTGGTTGCATATTAATCCTTGTGGGTATCGTGGTTACCGTTAAGCGCAAGTGGTACGGCCAAAATGACATGATCTTAGCCAGAAACTGAAGTGTATCAACAAGAAAAGGAATGGAATGAGAGAACAAATCACTTTATGTTAATAAAAACATAATTTTACTTTTGTTTTAGTTATAAGTGTTGTGTGATGAAATGTGATTTAGTTATGGGAAGTTTACTAAGTGAATTAGTAATGAATTAACAAAGCAATCTTTTGTTTTTGAAAATGGAATTAAATATTGTAAATATGGTTCTATTACATACAACATGCTTATATATAATTTGATTACATTGAAATGTTAAGCATTGGAGTCATGTAAACATAGTTTTTGGATATCTTTAGATTTAGTATTAATTCACTTATATACATCCAGTTTACTGAATCCTCAAGGCAATTAATACAAATTTATAAAGCGATTTTAGTGCACATTTACATTCGCCCAGTTTGGTGATCATTTGAAACGATCTAACAATCTTCAAGGTTAAGATTTTTTAATCTGCAGCAAAGCAATGCATACTTTTTGGTAATTGCAAAAATACCAATGCATACTTTTAGGTAGGTATTGTGCTACTCAGCAGATTGAAAGGTAATAATTGATAGTCGTTGAATTTATTATACTTCAATTGTATAAATGAAACATTCATAGATCCATACTTTTATTCTGTGTTAAAGCAATATGTTATATCATATATATTATTTTTTATTGAACTACTACGTTTGTGTTGAACTTTTCGTGCCTACCAGCTTCAATAGTTTGAGAGTAGTTGAGATTATTTACAGTGATAAATTCGTTAACAATTGCACTTATTAATTTTAATTAGCTCTACAGCTATCGCCTCGCAGATTTGATTATCTGTTTATTTCATTATGTACTTGATAAGAGAAGCATACAAAGGGAAACCGCAAAGAGCTTTTTCGTAAATTGTTTTTTGTTATAGTTTATAACGCAATCTCCAACAATAAAACAATAAAACAAATTTTTTACTTAGTTTTTTATTTCGATATAAAACTAAAGCCGTGGTTAGTTTTTGATCATTTGACACTGTACCCCAATTTTTTGGGTTTTGCGTGAAACACGATTATTCATTTAATTCTCGCCGACGGTCAGTTATCAACGTTTTTGCGTATATTATACTAAATAATGATAGGCAAGACTACTTGAACAAGATTAAGAGTTTATGGTTTGAAATCAATTTGTGACACTATCGGGCATTGAAGCCTTGACACACAATCTCATTAAATCTAATCTTTGGCATCAAAAGTTGGCAATTTTTTAGCAAAATTGCTAAATAGCATAAGTCATGTGTATTTTGAATTGGCAGTCGTAGAGTGTATTTTGCCAAGGTAGGCGACAGTTAAGCATGTGTTGTCGTTGTTGTAGTGTGCGCCAACAGAAGATCTGGGTCTTCAGCATAGCTGGCTTATTGACAATATTGGGTATCGTTTTAATTGCAGCATGGCCAACTATTGTCAGGAATATTATGAATGGCGTAATTATTACCTAATTAAATGACGATAAATGACAATTCTGTCTAATTTCCTTAATGGGTGACAGTTGACAGAAATGGCGCCTGACACGTATTTGTACAAAAAATGGGTGATAACGCCGGTGCCCGTGTATACAACCTTCTATCTATATAATTGGACCAATGCGGAAGAGTTCAATAATTCGCTTGTTAAACCACACTTTGAAGAATTAGGCCCATATACGTTTAGTGATTACAAAGTGAAGGAAGATTTGATTTGGAATGATGCAGCGCATGAAGTCACATATTATGGCAGGCGCACGTTTCATTTTCTGCCTGAGCTCTCGAATGGCACTCTGGAGGATATCGTCATATCGCCACATGTGCCAACTGTGGTAGGCAAAAATGAAACTCTTTCCTCTTCCCTTTGCTATTTAGAAAACTTTCGTTCACTATACGCAGACCGCATCAAGTTTTGCCAGCTTTATGCCACGCATTGTGCGCAAAATGGTCAACTTTGGTGTGAATCGGGAAGGCGGTGAAAGGATCGCAAAGTATAGTGCAGGCGAGTGGATGTTCTTTGGCTACTACGATCATCTCATGGACTTTGCTGAACGTCTGCATTCGCCATTGTTACCCATCTATACGAATAAGATCGCTTGGTTTCTCAATCGCAACAATTCGAAAACGGCCGAGGGCAGCTTCACCATTGACACGGGCAAAGGTACACGCACGCAAACCGGTGAGCTGCGCAGATGGAATGGCAGCGACTTTACAGGTTACTATGAGGGCGAATGCGGCCGCGTGAATGGCAGCACGGGTGAACTTTGGGCGCCAGGCCGCACTTGGCACGATCCGGTGTCGGTGTTTCTCAAGGATGCGGCACGTTTCATAAACGTTTTTCCACAAGAAAATATTACCGTGAGTGGCATCGACGCTTGGCTGTACACCTCGACGGAGCGCACCTTCGACAATGGTCAGCTTGTGCCCGATACCAAGTGCTTCTGCGTGCCAAAGCGCCAGTGTCCGTTGAATGGCGTCATTGATTATTCGCCGGCGGCTTATGAAGCGCCGATTTATATGTCACATCCGCACTTTTACTTGGCGGACCCTATCTACAGAGTGAATATAACGGGTCTGCAGCCCGATGCCGCAAAGCATGGCATGCGTGTGCTAATTGAACCGACCCTGGGAATACCAATCGATGCCATTGGCCAGGTAATGATTAGTTTGCTGGTGGAGCGCAACGAGGACATTGAGTGAGTACATAACTTAAGGTTTCCTGCTGCATATGTTCATAACATTTCTGCACAGTTTACTGCGGGATCTTGCGTGGAATTTCTATGCGCCGCTTTTTACAATACAAACGCAAGCTGTACTGCCCGCAAAAAATCGACGATCCTTAAGAGTAGGTTGATTTTTTATTTTATTTTTTTTTGTTTTTGATTATTGCCATGAAGGTTTAATGGAATTATGCTCACTTTAGCTTGCTTTGAATGCCAGCAAAATTGGTGTCATAGTCGGCATTGTGCTGCTCTGCTTGAGTGTTGTCCTCTTGCTGGTTGCCGTCATACTCACGAGACTGCACAAATGGCGTGGCGATACAACAGTCGCAGTAAAAAGCACACAGACACGGGTAACCGAAGTTGGCAATGGCAGTTCGTGATGATTGAAAGCATTGTCCTGATCAATAGTTTAAATGTATATCTTTAAGCGTGCTTAAGAATTTTGTTTTATGCCAAGCAATTATGTAGGTTAGCTGTGTAAGAAGACAAATTAGCCAACCAACCGCACAACCACCCACCCACTTGCTGACTCAGACTAATGGGAGGTGCTGAAATTATACGAAATTATAACCTTTCTTATAACTCAAAATTTATTAATATGTTAATAATTGTATTTTGTTTAGCTTAGTTTCGTTTGGATTGGCTTGGTATGGTCTGGTTTGGGTTGGTATGCCAGCGCACAACTTGACTCAGCGAATTTGTATGGCGAAAAAATTCGTAGGCGCAAAATGCAAGGGAGAATTATAACTGGCAAAATTTATGTGTGCCAGACACGCGAGTTCACGTTTCACTGAAACGGCAAATACAAAAATTTTCTATTTAAAAATTATAAGCAACATGGCAACCTTTAATAAAATTAAGTTTCAGTTGCAGCTAAAAATAAACATGCTGAACCAGCTCACAAAAAATTGGTCTGCTTACTCAGAAAAATTAAAAATTACATTTATTATTTACTTCGGTTATTTTAATATGCATTTATTTGTAAGCCAATATGCAAATTTGATAAAATCAACATTTAAATTAAATAAATGGTTTTCATTTTAAACACGAAGAGGACCTAAAACTTTAAATAAAAAATGTAACCACAAAGAAAAAACCAAAATGCTCTCAGCGACAGCAAAATTCAGAAAAATGCAATTTATTAACTCAAATATTTTGCAGCCATTTATTTTTCATGCTGTTGCATATTTTAATAAAGACTAATAAACATTTCGCAGCCGTGTGAGCTAAATATGAATTTATTATTATATTTTGTTTTTTTTTTTTTATTCCAACATAAATTAAGTGAGAAATGTTGATGTCTTTTTGGATTGACGTTTGTTAGTATTTAAATTTTATATTTTTTCGCTTATTTGTTTTTACTCCTTTTGATTGACACAATATGGATGCCTGCAGCCGGTTAGCCCTAATTTAAAAATTACTGAATACCATTCTGGACAATGATTCTTTGTTATTAAAGAATTTTACATTGCAACAAAGAAAAATTTTCAGGGTTTGACTTTTTCTTAAATCAATTTCAACTTTCTTACTTCATATACATTATACATAAGTATTAAACATGTATGGGTGATATGAGTCTTCTTCATTGCCCACACACTATTTTATCTTGTTTTTGATTTAAGTAAGTCACTGTATCATGGGCAAAACTCTGAGCTCGGATCTGATTTTTATTCGCTTTAATAGTTGGAGCGTCCCTAAATATGTTCGATTTGAAGCAAAATTTGAAACTATTTAATAAAAACAAACTTGTTCGGGTAAGGTTCAAGTGTCAACGCATAAGCGCTTTATTGAAATTACAGAAATTTTGCTTAATTTAGTTATTTTACAAAATATCCAAATTACATAAACAATGACTTGTTTTCTATATGATTTTTTTACGACCAAAACACAAGACACAATCTCTTATAAATAAACATGTAAAGTGATAATTTAATACCAGGATTCGCAACTACTACTTTTCTGGGGAAGGCGAGTTAAAATATTTAGTCATCGACTGCGCAGTCACGAGAGCTTATGACGACGTTTAAGATCTTTGGGATGACGCAATAATGAAGTTTAAGTCCTTTTTATCAGTGGAGTGAAGGCACGGAACTTTATTTCGTTTTCCGCGTTGGATGACGACGCATATGATACCTCTTGTGAGCTGTTTTAAATTTTAACTTTGCCTTAGGTATAATGATATTTCTGTAATCGCCATCCTTAAACTAAAAAAAAATTGTATATTTGGTAAAAAGAACAAGCGATATGAAAAGCAGAAGATATTGAATTTGCAACCTTATATGAAGCCGTAATATTGTATTTCGAGTGACTTGAAGTTTGAGTTCGCTGTAATTCTGGACTTTTTCTACCTTCCGGCTTACGGTAATTAAATGGAATAAGTACTCGCTCTCTATAGAGCGAAAGTATTCCCATATTCATCCCCACTTCTAGTGCGAATTCCACGGCACGTCTAATATTACCGTCAAACGGCTTCAGATGGTGTGATATAACGATGTCCTTAATGTTTTTGCACAAATCATCAACGGTGGTGGCTGCATGAACAAAATAAACGTTATAAATATAACAGCGGCTCAGTATCGATTTATTGTTTTTTTTTTCTTTTGCAGACTTACAAAAACGGCTCCTACGACTCAGTAAATCCAGTATGTAAGGTAAAAGTGAGCTATCGCATCTATCCATTTTAAATTTTATTTTTTGAGCTCCAGATTTGTAAAAATATTATTCTATTCTTTGTGAGTGTGTATGTGTACACATTGACGTTTTTTGTAAAAAGTAAAAGGCCAACTTTTAAAAAAAAATTTATGTAGCAAACCTGGCGGCATTCTAATGAGAGTGGTTGGATTTTGAGAGAAAAAGGCCCGATTGGTGCCAACTTCTATTCATTACACCATGACATCACCTTCTATTTATTAATCCATGATACTTATGGCGTCATCTGGCAAAAAAAAATCCTCTCTCTAATGAGAATGATCCGATTTGGCTTCATACTATTAAATTTCAGAATCAGTCTGCGTCGGGCGGGGTAATAGAAGAAAATCAATTTGATCTCTAAGATCAAGTTAATTTCCGAGACTCAAGGCGAGTGTCCATCAGATACTTATTAGTCAGCATTATAAAATCTCTTTTTTTTTTTTTGTAAAAACTATATATATATATATATATAAAGGTCGAACTACTTAGCATTACAAATAATACCAAAGTCAACAACAACAACAACAACAACAATGGCAATAACTACAACAATAGCCACTCACGGCTATCTGTCTATCAATTCAGTGAGGGCAACATGCGCGCAACGTGATTTATGCAAGAAACCATTACAGACGCCTGCCAGGCAAACGACACACGCTCATACACACACTCACACACATGCACACGCACAAGTACAGTAGAGCACCGAATAATAGAGTACAGCACAGTAGTCACAAGAAATCGGGGAAAGGCAAGTAGGAGCTCGAGTTGAGGCATGCGGATTTGAGCGCGGCGTGATTGCGGTTAGTCATCAGTTTGCAGTGAGTCGGATGCTTATGTGCTGCAAAGCGCATTTGGTTGCCTGCTGCTTGCCGAGACAGAGATCACAAAGTCGCAGGCAGCTGTTCCACATAAATATGTCTAATGCCTGACAAATGATGACGCTGACGCAGCATGATGACAATGCTGCTGTTGAGTCGCGTCAGTTGCAGTGTCGGAAATGCTGCAAATGCTGTTTGCACAGCAATCAGCAACAGTTAAGCAACTTTGCGTCGGAGCAAAAAAGATTTACATAATGGGAGCCGTTTAAGGAAATAATACGCATACGCACCGCTGACTGCATGTAAACATGGCGAATTTGCATATGGCGAAAATAAACATCAAAATTACTCGTATATTAATACAAAATTATTGTTGTTCATTTTTTTTTAACTTTATGGCAGTGTTTTTTACATCTTATTCAATTTTATTGAAATTGACTTTTTTCACTATTTTGCGACTTTTTGATTTTACGTTTATTTTCAAATTTCGTGCAACATTCTTTCCGCTGCTACTTGTGACCATTTCCGTGCCGATATGCAGCAAAATTTTTTCCTAGCAGGAAATAGCTCATTTTTCTTGACTGCTGCACCTTTGTTTGTTGTAGTTAGCCCCTTTGTTCACTTATTTTTGTTAGTTTTGCGCTTTGCAATTTTTACTTTATTTTGCCGGCATTGCGATAAGCAAAAACATGACCGGATGCAAGATTTCAAAGAGATTTGCTTTTCCGCTGTTGTTGACGTGCCAATAAATAAATTTTATACTTATGCGACATGCTGCGCTAAGCTAATAGCGCTGCCTAATATATGACGTCATTAATAACTGAAAGCTGGCAGACGGCAAATATATGAAATGCAAACTGCTGCTAAACAACGGAACAACCGAAGGCCATTCAATGCATATTAATACATTAAAGTTTTTTTTTTACATTAGAGTTTTTATTTTTCATAGTATGTGATAAAAAAAAAAGAAAAAAAATATAATTTTCAATAAATAGTTTATTAGAACATAAAGCAATACAAATATGTAATTCTTAATTTTTCTTTTATTTCCATACAATAGCCAAAAATATATTATTTATGCAAGCCGAATGCCACAGCAGCCAGCGCTGTGTATTTTAGTTAGTTTTAGTTTAGTTAATACCTTCCCCTAATTAATCACTTTATTTTAGATGCAAGAAAAATTTTAAATCGCGACCGTGACCACACGCAACCAAAAACACAAAAGAACAAGAAAACCACACAAGGTTACACAGCCACAGAATAGATAAAACAAAATTAATCATAAATGTATGAATCATGCAATTTATGTAGAGTTGAAAAAACCCGTACTTTTTCCACTTTTTCTATATTTCTAATGTGTCTTGTTGTGCACTTACAAAATATTATAAAAAGTACAAAAGCTGGCTTAATGCAATGTCAACTATTTGTTTTCAGAACCTCTTTAGTTTTGAATAATCCTTTAATTTTTCAAGGAAAGTGACGAACGCAGACCTGTCTTCCGAGAGAAAGAATGCAGTGCGCGACAACCGACAGGCTTGCCTGCCTGCGGCGGCATTACACAGTGCACAAGTGCAGGTGAATGAACTTTGGCTCTGCTTTGCCAAGCTAGTAACTACTAAACAACTAAACAGCACCAGATCCCCATATATGATATTCAGCCTTATCGTTTGATGACAAATCCGCAATATGCTATAGAAAATGTAACAATTCGAAACGCCGTGGCATAGATCCGTCTTACGAGTCCAGTGCAGAGAGTGTTTAGTCATGTCGCAAATCAAACAAAGTCCTTCCGACTTAAGCTCCCGGCCACGTCCCCTAGAGTTGGGACTGGTTTATCGCTTTACACCTTTTTAGGCGCGTGTTGGCATTTCATTTATGTCTTTGCACGTTTAAGACGTCGCCACGCCAGCCAATGTCAAACTATTTACGTCTATTGCCGGTTTTATGCCTGCGTGTGGCTATGAAAGTTTCGCGTTTGCCTTTCCATGTCATTTACATAAAATATTATGGCATAGTTCAAGGTGCACGCTTGCCAACAAAAGCAAAGAAGAAGAGTGAACAGCTGCAGTTTTAATTTAAATTAATTCGCACGCTTCGACTTAACACATTACACAGCATTTATGACCGTTTTACATATGGTGAACTTAAGCTAATAATGAAAGCTCAGCGAAACTTCAGCGTTAAACAGTTGCAGTCAGTCTAAACGACAAAATAATAAGAAAATCGCATGCCCCAACTCAGTTATTACACATGTAAAAAATTTAAAGAAAACTAAAAAAAAAGAAAACATATATAAAATAAAAGCACCAGCAGAAACAAAATAACAACAATCACGATATGTGATTAAAATATCAAAAGTGCTTGGTGTGTGTTGAATTTATTAAGGTACTGTAAGCGTGAGCTACAAATAAATACGAAAAAGTCGCAATAGTCGACGCGTGTTTGCAACATTTTCGGTTCGGTTCGTGGTAGTATTTGTTTTTTTTAGTTGTTTTTGTTTCAGTGTTGCCTTCTATGCATATGAAAAGTTTTTACTTGTTTTATGGCAAAATATGAAATTTGCATTTAGACTTGAAAATTTATGGCCAAAGAGTAACGCAGCGTGGCAAGCGCATGGCATGCTTAATATGTAAAACTAAAATGAAGAAAAAAAAAATAACAAAAACCAAAAATAAAACTTCAAAAATACATGAAAAATAAATAAACAAAATAGTGCTGTGCTAGTCGCTAAAGCTTGTTAACTTGGTTAAAAAAGAAGAAGTTTTTTTGCATTTAAAGAAACATAGCCACAACCACAAGAACCACAGTGGCAACAACAATAGTAATAACAACAACAACAACAAGTATACCAACCACTGCAACAATAATAAGCTTTAGTATGTATGTGTGCATGTCAATGTGCTGCTGCTAGTCTTCGCTGTTGTTGTTGTTACTTATTTGTAATGCCTTATTATTATTCCTTACGTTCGTGTTGTTGTTATTTTCGCTTCGTTTCGTTTCGTTGCGGTTATATGCATGTGCAAGTCCACTTGCTCGCTCCCACACTGCGCTGCGTTATGTTCTCTATCGCACATGGTAAGCAGCCAGCGCACGAATAACAAATAAAACATGGCAACAACAACTACAACAACAGCCTGCTGCAAAAAGAACTCATGATGATCAACAACGTGTTTTGCGCTACTCACTGAGTAGTCGAAGTTTAATGCGAAAATTGCTTAAAAAACACGTCATGAGCAAAAGTAAACGTAGGCGAAGAAACAAAAAAGGGAAAAAACAAAAAATAAAACACACCCACACAAAGTTAACCTTGGCTACTAACGGAACTTCTTGTTAGCTACAGTAAACAGCAGCGCAAAGTTCGCCTGAACTTAAATAAGAAGAATACGCGCTGAAAACTTTCTGGTACGTTGCGAATTTCGTAAAACAAAAGAGAACGAAGTGTATGTGTATATGCACCAGAGTACAAGAAATGTAATTTTCTTTTAAAACGATATAAGCGAAAGCGCATAATAATATGTTAATGTCCTTGCAGGATCTTGATAGTGAATAATGTTGAGGTTGTTATTGTTGTTGTTATTTTAAGTGGAATATTAATGTTATTGCATGGCTGCGCTGAGTTTTGCTACACCAAGATTTTGCATGGCGGAAAGTGTTACACGCTTGATGCTCATGTGTTGGATGTGGATAGGCCGATTAACGCTTCGCTTCTTATACTTTACAACAAAGGATGAATGCAATAAAGAAAAATTCCAGATTATTGTTTTCTGCATTCGGGGAGAAGTCATGTACATTGTTGCGGAAAGTTAATTAATTTTTTCAGATTGAATTTTCTTTCCAGTAGAAAGGTTCGTCATCTTAATTGTTGCAAAGGCAAGCGATGCATAAGAAAAGCAATGCTTATCGATTCACTTTTATATATGGCGAGAGTCTTTAGAGATATACATATGTACATGACAAAAGAGCTTCGTTCAAATTGTCAAATATAGTTTGTTTACCGAATCTTCGAATAATCTCAGAAGCCAGTGAAGCTCTGTAAGCTGCTGTTGGGTGTAGGGGACTTAAAAAGGTTTTCGATTTTAAGAATATACGATGATTATTTATAAACTATATATTCCGAATATATTTTTTTGTAATCGAGAAATACCTTTTTGTTAAATACATCAATAAGATGACAAGACCTAGATTTTGTTTACAAAATTAAATATGAATTCTATTTCTATTTGCGTTTGTCATACTTTTTCGGCTGTCAATGTCACTTATCACTTACAGAATTTTATCAGTTAACATGTTCGATATAAAGTGGCAGAAATAGATATCAAAATGGAATGTCTTATAGAATCACTTTGACAACATTTTAAAATGCTGAACAATCGCATTTAATGCGCAGTCTTCAGCAACTCTACTCAACACTAGGTGTGCCCATAGTGCAGAAAGCAGGGAAATAAGAAAAACTAAAATTCTAAATCAAATTCGAAAACGAAATCAATTTATTTTTACACAATGCACACCAAGCTGCAGGCAACGTTGGCTTTGTTGCTGCTGCCTGTGCTGCTGGCCGTGCTGAGCAGCTGTCAGTTGCAGTGCAACAGCGCAAGTCGCCAGAAACGCATCGTCATCAGCAATCCAATGCAACTCACACAAAACGAATGTCGTTACACTGTGCAGCCGGCGAGCGCGTTCGTGTGTCAAGTGCGCATCGACTTCAATCGCTTCGAGTTGCCGCAGCCGACGCTGAATGCATCGACAGCGCAACTGGCCTGCGTGGACTACCTGCGAGTGAACAATCTGAAGATATGTGGCCGCAATGCGGGTCAACATCTTTATGCGCCGCTGAAGCGCACCAGCGGCGGCAGCAACACACTCGTGCTTGACTTTGTCCTAGCCACACACACGCCACAGTCAACATGGCAACTGACACTGACGCAGCTCGACTGCCCGAACACGAGCGGACTGCGTCTGCCCTTCTTCAACCTGCGCACCATATTCGGCGCCCCACCATTTGTGGCGCCCCAGCAGGTGCTGCCGAATCTGATGCCGCAGAGCTCCGACTTTGACTGGTTGGCCCCGGTGGGTTGTGATCAGTACTACAAGGAGCCGCAGGGCAACATCAGAAGCTTCAACTATTTTGAGGGCAGCCTCAAACTGCCGGACTTGACGTATACGATTTGCGTGAAGAACGTGCCGCAGGGCGAAATCGAGTAAGTCCTTGCAGTTGACATAACGTGGAGTGTTTTCTTCTTATTTGTTGCATTTGGATAGATACAAGTTTGAACATTTCCAAATGGCCTACAATACGCTGCCGGGCTATGATGAAGATTGTCATTCCACTGTGCACACGGTGGGCCGAACTGAGGATTATCTGCTGATACCCAAGTCGAGCTTTGCCAATAATGCAGCGCTCCAACCGACCTATTACTGTGGTGCTACGCTGCACGGCGTTACAATTAAGGGTGCGTATACATAATGCTTTTATGGACTCAGAAAATTTATTTATTTATGTATTTTTGTACGTAGCGCATCCGCCATTCATCATGTATTATGCCAGTGATAGCCAAAATGTTAATGCAAATCGCTTTGATTTGCATTATAAAGTGCAGGCACTCATGAGCTATGCCTAAGTGCATTCAATTCAGAGCCTTAAGCCGCACCACACTCAATGGCGATTCACATTTACATATGTAACTGCAGCAGAATTATTTAGTTTGTGAATGCCAGGCAAGCATCGTTGCTGCATTTATATCCTGCTGTTCGGCATTGTGTTATCCTTTTAATTAAATACCAATCCATTGCATTCAGTCAAATAAATTATTTAATACAGTGACACCACATGCAGTGCCGCCGTTCCATGTGAGCGCAATAAGAAAATAATGTTTGTTGTTTGTTTCCTGCATAAATACACTGAGCGAATTTTTGGAGCAACACGGAAACTGTTTATCTAGACATTTTTCACATAATATGTATAGTAATTGATTTCTGTTTTGAGCTCGACTTCAATAAAAAACTATATTATTCGTAGGGTTGGGTATCTGCATTTTGGAAATTTTCCTAGCTATTTCCCTATATGAATACAAATTGTTTGTAGCGTGTTCAAAGCCTAGACCCTAAGATCCTGGAGGTCCAAAACTCCGAGAGGACAAACTTTCGAAGGACTAAATCGTGGCAGCTCAAAATCTTAAAATGCCAAAATACCGATATGACAAAATCTTGTCATGTCAATATTCCTAAATCACGATGTGTAAAAATCTGCCATTACGATTTAAAGAATTTATGTCTCGACAGTATCTATGATATATGTAAGAATCATAATCGCTGTCTGTAACACCTGCAAAAGTTGTTGAATACATTGTTCGATTGAAGAAGAAGCTATTGTTGATTTGAAAAGCATATTGGATATAACTAGAGCAATATTTTCTGTTAATAGAAAAAGAAACCAAAGTCCTTAATTAAATATTTGGCTAACTCATTTTCGTAGCGTGTAAATTCACTGCATTGACTAACTAACTCTCAGCCAAACAGACCGTCCGTATACTTGCTCATGTGAAATATTTGCTGTTATTTATATATGTGTGTGTCCACAAATATGTAAGCAACAGCGAGCATGGGTTAATTTTTACAAACGGATGTGACGGGCGATGACGTTCACGAGTATGCGTAGAACAAGCAACAGTGAAACACGCGCAGACGGTGTACAAATAATAAAATAAAATAAAAAAAATAAATCACTTTCGCATACATAATCAATACTGTGAGGCAATGCGCTTTCATATGCAATGGAAATTTCACAAATTCTGTGGCAATAGTGTGAAAATTTTTGAGCATGCAGCAGGAAAAATGCAATGCAGCGGAAAATATGGGCAAAGTCAGTGGGACAAACGGTGGACAATGTTCAATTGGCCAGTCTGTGGGATTACGGATCTGTACGTTTGCGGGTCATACAGTCGGCGCAGAATGTAAGCCATCGATCGCAATTGACTTTATTTTTGCATGCTGTACGCAGCATTTGTTGCACGTGTAAACTACTCGCTACGCAACGGAAACGGAAAAGGATAACGGATGCGGATGTAAAAATTTGCGATTGAAATTATGGCAAAATGACGTAATTGCTAGTTTGAGTTGATTTTTGCAACAAATGTGCATAATGTAATTGTGCATATACGCTGTGAGTAGTTAATGTGACAACATGGCAACACGTTGGCCAAGGCTGTCAATGCCGGAAGATACTGTAGAGTGCAGTGCAGGCGTCAGGTGCTCAGTCAACGTTGTTACGTGTCAATAATAATATGCTGCTTTATGGCATCAAATAAGATAATATTGTTTTGTTATTACTTTTCAATAACATGACAGGCAGCAGAGCTGTAATACACACAACGTCTTGTGTCCTGCATGTGCACATTTTAAACGAGTCCAGATAGAAAAGCAAGTGAAAAAAGAAAACAGCAAAAATTGGAATTGAATTTTCAATGTTGCACTTAAAGCACAAAATTGCCTTTCAAATATGCAAGCACGCAGCAAGCCAAGTAACTGACAGCAACAGCAGCAGCAAAGGCAGAGGCAGAGGCAATGGCAGCAAAGGCAACGCTTAGTTGCGCATATGCTGCATGTGAGCAGGTCCTGCAGACCGACCACGTACTGCCCGGACGTACATATAATCATTTTCCTTGCACGCAAAACAACTTGTGACAATTTACACACTCAAAATGTTTGCAAGGCGTTGGGAGTTTGAAGTGAATATGGAAGTGGAAGTGTGTATCGGGATTCTTGTTTTAGCTGCCCATAAGGACATATGCCGGCATTGTCGCTTTGGCTTTGCTTTTGTGCAGCTATGAATGCTTCTCTCTATCTGACGGATGTTGTTGCTTTTCTTTTTTATTTGTTTTTCAACCCTTTTTTTTTTGTTTCTTGTTTTTTAAGTTTCTGCTCGCACACAGTCGCCGCCTTATGTTGTTTTTGGCTTAATTTTCGCTTTTATGCTTTCAACGTTGCAGTTTTGCTTGTCGCATATTGCTGCTGTCGCTTTGCTACGCTGGCATATACGTTTTTTTTATTTTTGTGTGTTGCTTAATGTCACGTTATGCTCGCTTGTGGTCAGTTGCGTTCCGTCTAAATGTCTGCTTTAGATTTTATTTTGCTTTGGCTACATATCTTGCTCACTAAACAACATGACTTCATGTGTAAGAGTGCAAGATCATTGTTTTCCTGCTTTACAACGCAACTTACTAAATGAACAAAAAGAAAAAGAAATACAGAAATTCATTTCTCATTTAAAATTAACATAAGCATCCTCGCAGCAGCAGATTCATATTAAAAAGCAGACGTAACAAACTTACTATGTAATGGTTACTGTGTCCTGCTGCTGTCGTATGTGAAATCCAACATAGAAAAAGGCAAAAAATATGAGCTGCCACATATGAGTAAGAAGATATGCTTAGCAATAATAAAATATGAAACGGAGCAACCAATATTGCACTTGAGTGGACTTTTGCTGCTATCAAAGGACATTTGCAGAAAAATAAAGTAAATAATGCTACAAAATAAAATCAATCAGCAACATGTGCCACAAACAGTTACCTCAACGCTGGTTTATTCATATAGGCAAAAGAAAAAAAACAAATAATATTAATACTCGTAGTTTCTTCCTTCAGAGAATATCATTGGATCATGTATGATACATACGTACATATAATAAATCAATCGTAAAACCAACATATTTGTGCGAATGATTGCAGTTATAGTTTTCATTACAGAAATCATTCAGATTTGAAAATATCTACTTAGATTTTAGATATAAGTATCGTGTAAATATGTAAGAAAGGAAAATGACAATTGTTTGATAAACCTAAAGTAGCCTAAGTATTTATCTAAAAGGTTCCCTAAGACTTTCATTACCTAGGGGCCCATAAATGGCTTAAAATTTCTTATTTAATCGCATACCTCGAAAAAAAGCGTATTACGGTGGAAATTATATTACAAAAATCTTGAAAAATATCCTCATACATATATTTTGCGAGTATTTATGTATCTTTACTTATAAATGAACATTTCACAAATGTTTAGTAAAAGACATAGATGAATTGCCTTATTATACCACAAAAAATCAAATTGGCTATTTCGAGGAACACGCCGTGCAAACCATAAAAATGAATACCTCATAAACATGAGCACGCCAAAAAATTTTTAACTAAAAAAATAAGTAAGATAGAAAAGGCAGAAAATATTGTAAAACTGGCAACACTTTCAAAATGAATATTTTGTAAACACATAAAAAGTGAAATTCAATTTCGGCGTCCCTTTAGTTTTTTCTCATGGGCTTTCGTGCAGTTCAAAATGTTTTGCTTGCAACAAATTTCAAAACTGTTTTTGTTTTTGTTTGATGCTTTTTGTTTTATTTTGACTGAATTGTATCGTGCGCGCACTGAGTCCACGCAAAGGAGCGAAATACCGTGCGGTAACACGCAGCCAACGGTGACCACTTCCATGTGCTGGCAAATTTTAAAAATTCAATTCCAAAATAACAATTCTGTGTGTTTTTCATTCCTCGCACGTTACTTTTCTATTTTTAAATTTTAGTTATTGTTGTGGCTGTTGCATATATTGCATACGAAACGGCACATTTGTAGAACAGTCGCGAATTATGTTTAGTTTTCATTACAGACTTTGTTTTTATTATTTAACAAGCTGATGGTTCGGAGTTTTGGCAATTAAATAAAATTCTTATTTTGTAAGATTTATTTATTGCGATGTGAGAAATCTTTTTTATAGAGACATTTGTTCACATGCCGACTTAGTTATATCCAACGTGTCGAAACCAAATGAAGCATTGCCGTCTTTGAGCCGAACCGTGGAAATACCTTCAAAAAATAAAAAGGGAGGGAGAGAGATTCAAAACAGCGATCAGTCAACATTTTTTTTAGATTTTATATACATATTCAGTCTTGAGTGCTTTGATCATAACTGTTTATCAACTTCCTTGGACACATTTTTGCAAGTAACCGAACAACGCGAGATAGGCTGAGTGCATCGATTAGTTTTAGCAAGTTGAAATATTTCTTGATATCATAATCATTGAAATTCAATGAGCGCTGACCTAGGACCTAAGCACTATTTCTACTGCTATTTCTGTAGCGTAAAATATGCGACAACAAATAAAGCAAAGCCACGAAAATCGTTAAAGCAGAAAATGCGTAATTAAAATAGTTTGCGCCAAATATTGAACCAAATGGTTGCATATGCTATCCAACAGCTGCCACTTCGCATGCAATTGGAATATTACGCAATGCATTAGTTTTTACGGACCATTTTATTGCTTCAGCGGACGCATATGCGCTGCAACTCGAAGCAAGGCAATCTACACACACATTAATTTAAAAACCGCGAGAAAAGCAGGATTCTGCTTCATTTTATTTAAACTTTGTGCGCATGAAAAATGCCTAACGACGCAAATTGGTTCAACCATCTGCGGGGCACATAAAACCAATTGGAAATATGCCTAAAATGTAACAATTTTTTTCACATCATTATGCGCATGCATTTGTGCGACAGATTGTGTTAATTGCTTCAATTCGACATAGACAACATAAAAAAGATTCTTTTTCTCTTTTAACATTATATCAAGTAGTCACCGCACAGCATTGTTGTAATAAATAAAATAGATAGTATGCTGTCTTAAACCGTCTTAAATTTAATTTTGCAATTGCTTTGGAAGTTTTCTATGAACTCTGTTTAACGGATAAGCATTTCCATCAATATACCTTGCAAAAGTATTTAAGCATTGTATAGCATACATCCAAAACTATAACATTAATTGATATAAAATGTATTGTTTGTAATTATTTTTTTGTTGCTAATTCAGCAAATTAATCAAACTATTTACTGAAGTTTCCATTGTTTTCTTTCTTTCTCTTATATTGAACTGCATCGGACGTACGTAAAACACATTGAAATTGGTGCATACTAAATTATCCTTAACTAACCAAACATATTGCTTGACTGCCTCTGTTGAAGGCTCAGCTAGATTAATTAAATTTGGCATGGCAGATAATTTCCTGTTTATTAATTCTTAATTGTTTTAAGCATTTTCGATACGGCAAATTGTAGCTGATTAAAACTGATGGCAAAACAAAGACAAGTATTTATTGAGAATGTACAAAGTCTTATGCTTCACAGCTGAGCTATTGTCATTCTACTCAGTAGCATCCTTTTGTTTAATACAGCAGTAAGGTCAAAATACTCAGCACAACATTTGTTCAGACTCAATTATGAGGCAGCGTACCTTTCAAACCCATAAGTATCAATTAAATAACATTAAACAGACAAAAAGATGTTTAGGCACAGCGATATGCTGCACGAGTGTCAACAGGACAATGCCAAACGGAAGTAGCTTAACGACATTTTATAGCATGACGGTAAAAAAAAAAAGAAAAAAACTGTAGACGAACGTAAATATTAGCAAAGAATGGCGAGTGAAATAAAGAAGTCTAATGCCAACACAACATGACACCGAAACATTGCATGGGCGTGTGGACAAGCAAAAATGAAATGGAAAATACATGCATAAATAAATATATTAACTTGTGTATGTGTGTGTTACAAAAAGAGCAACAAAAACAACATAAGTTCAGAAATGTCAACAAAACAAGGCAAGAGCTAAACGAATGGTCGACTGCACGAATGAATGAGCGAATGAATGAATGAATGAATGTATAAGTGACGGCACTAAAAGCCGACAGCAGTGGAAGTGAAAACAGCAGCAGTTTATCCTTTTCGGCACAAGCGTTTCCCTGACAAAAGGAATACAAGCAAATTAGTATGCAAGTCAGGCAGCAGATTAGGACACCAAAGTTTTCGTTGATGACCGCGACCATAAACGGACAAATAAGCACGAAAAACGGAAACAACCGAATATAAAAGAAACAAAAAAAAATAAAAAAAAGAAACAACAAGAAAAAAAAAATAGCCGGTCTTGACTGTGCAGACGTTGAGCTGCCTTGCAAAAATTCGAAAATAATGAAGTATGCGCATACAAAGCCTAAGCGACAAACACAAAAGACAAAAAAAAAAAAAAATAAATAAGCAAAAGAAGAAAAAAATATATTGTGCTTTTTTATAAATATAACGTTTTGCTTTTATGGAAAAAAAAAAAGAAATTGAAAAAAGGAAATATCACATAACGCAAAGAACCTGAGAGATGTGTGTTAACTTAGGTGTGGATGTCTGTAGCTGCGGACTCATTCTTGTCATTTTATTTCCTTTGGATGCTGCTGGGTGCTCGCCACGTCATTAAAAATTCGTTGCACAGCTTAGAGCTTGGCTGCTGTGGTTTGGTCAGTTTGGTCAGCGTTGTCGAAGCTCTTTGCATGCTGCTGAAAATGTCGAAATAAAATCCACCGCAAATATTTCAATATGCTAAACAAATGCGAGAGCACAAGACCAACTATGCTTATATTCTGTTTTTCATTTATTTATTTTTCTTTTCCCTTAAATGTTTGTCGATTAGTATTTTTGTCTAGCTTATGCACAAACGGATTTGCTTAACTAATAGAAAGTTGTACAGTAAGTGGCAAATCTCTGGTTAAGGCAAAACTGTAACTGCAAACTTTGCCATAAACGTTTGACCTTAGGCACTTGCCTTAAGCGGCTTGAGGTGCTACGAAGGCGGCACGTTTTGAAAAGTTTCCAAGTTTAAAATTAGCATATTTTTATAAATACACAGCTCTGCAAAGCTAAGCCCAACACTGAGCACAGAGAGAGAGAGAGAGAGATATAGGGGGAGAGAGTGCGACAACAATGACAATTTTTTAAATTGCCCAACTACACATGTAATATTAAAATAATAACAACTTTGAGCAGTTGAAAATTCAGTTTGTACATTGTGTAGGCACACATGTGTGTGTGATTTCTTTTGTCAAATTGCCAATGATTGCTCAACAGTTTAACTCTTTACAAGCAGCTATGGGAGCATTCACTTGTAGCCACTTGTGCCATTTTATAATAAAAGCAATTGCAATTTGACTAATCGTTCTTCTTGTTGGCTTATGCAGATACGTTATTTGGCTAAACTATTGCCATTATTGAAGTCCTTAACTAACGCATGGCTTTTGTCATATTGCTCTGCTGTATTTACACATGTTTCGGCTGTTCTAATTGCAAAACTGAATTGATTTCGGAATTATGAGTCATGTTTATTAAACGCATTCGAATTTATTGTTTGTGTAAACAATTTTCATTTGCATTCAGTTTTGTGGTTTATCCTTTCATATTTTGCCATTTCATTTTATTGCATTGCTTGAGGCTTATGAATCAAAAAGTTCAAATAAATTGCATGGCTGCTTATTTGAACTGCATATGTTGGCTTGCAGCAGTTATTTCACACAGATTTAATAATGGATTTGTTTGCGAGCGCTTAACCCTGATTGCATGTGCAAAACAATGCAACAATCGAAATTTTATGCAATTTTCCACTTATCACTTTAATTTGCATATCTATTTGATTAAGTCAGCACAATAAAAGTTTATTTTCATTCTTATACGTGTATGCTTACAATTTGTTGAGTATAACTCAGTTCGCTTAGCTTATCGGAGACTTGATAATGTTGCTCAAGATCAGTTGCACTTGTGCATTTCAATACCAGATCGAAAATATATTTTCACTTTGTGAATAATCATCAGATATTTCGTTCTGTCTGCGCAAATTGAATGCAATCTTCAGAATTATTATATAATTATTTTTAAGCCATTTTAATGATATATGCTCAATCCTTTGCTTTTGTTTGAGAGCTTCCGTAGCATTTAGGGCAATTAACACCACAAGAGATTGTCTGTCCTAGAGTCTATGCACTCAATTGTGTTTTACTTGGCAAGAACAAGCGCCAGCTTAACTCTTTCTAAGTTAGTCAAAGTTAGTTCATACGTATGGTGCATGACGAGCAAACAAAATACTTTCCAAATTCGATGCCATCCAAAGCTAATCCAAGCAAGTTTGGCACTTCGCACTTCCTGAACTAGCGCTTGCGCTTGCTCTGCCCGGCAAGAAAATTGCCATTGATACTTTAATGCGCGAATGTCTGCACGTAGCGAGCATAAAGTTTTGGTGCACAATAAACTGACTTTGTATACACAGTGACAAGAACTACAAAACCAAATACCACAACAAAAACAACAACAAAAACAGCAGAAACAACAATGAAAACGTATACGAAAACGAGAAATAGCAATAGCAACGGTAACGGTAAAGGCGACGGCACCACACGCAAGCCACCAATGAAGTGTATTGCTTTGGACAGCATGGCGTATACTTAATACGCACGTAGCGTGCCGTGACGGCCACAAATGCAAACCAAGGCCAACTTAAATGCACGAGCATAAGCAAACGTGTATACGTTAAGCAAATAAACGCATGTTAAGTGCCGGATTTCTCCAGAGATTCGCTGGATGCACGGGTGCGAGGGCGAGTGGCGGGTATGTGGGCGATCGTTTATTGTACGCACACATTTGGCATGCAACAGCAAAAAACTGAAGTGGCAACGACAGACGAGCATTCAGGCAAATGCTTCGTGGCTTGAAATGTGCAAATTGTTTATTTTTTAAGGAAATAAATAAATGCGAAACAGCGCAAAGGCATAAATTTGAATATCTCTATACATACATACATACATACTTATATGCATTCGCATGCGTATATATGCATGCACATACACACATGTGTATAAATGCATATCTGGCTAAAAGTCTGTCTGTCGTTCATACGGTCGTGCTGTTTGTGTCTGTCTGTATGGATTTTCCATGTAAGTATGTGCAAGACATTGACTAAGATTAATGATGCTGTTATTGTTGCTCGCTGCCGCTTGCTGCCGCTGTTAAAATACTCTAGACGAAATACATATTTCAGCGATGCTCTTGAGCGTAAAACGAGTATTTTTCGGGCATGACAACAACAGCAAAAAAAAATCAAAATTAAAAAAACAAAAATAAAGTATTGCATACATACGGGCGCAACTGTCATACACAAGTACGCATGCACATTTGAATTGTGACAGTTTGGTTAATGGTCGCGTTGAATTTTTATTGGCGTGTCAGAAATGGTTTAAAAAAAAAAAATAAAAATAACCAAGAAAAAAAGACGATTCCCAACGCTTTAAGCATTAAATAAAGATGCGAAAATTACATAGACAGACTGTGACAAAAGTTTGCCACTTTGTCTGAGCCAACTGAGTGCAAATAATTCACGTTGAAACTTTGATCATTATGCCACATAATTCATAACGCCTTGCGCCCAGACGCAGGTTATCTACGCTGCAGTGAAAAACTCGTAAATTCTTCGTTGCATTTAATTAAAGTTTTCTTAAAAAATTCAGTAAGTAATCAGCGCAGAGTGCTGCATTCGTTTTAAATTACCACGCAGCGAAATTGCAATTTAATGAGCACATTGGCAGGTGTTTGTGCTTTTCCACACCAGAGATGAGTAGCAGCTACACAACTCTACAACTCAACTAACATACAACTAAATATTACACAGCCAGGGTGTGCTGTGTTAAATGGCGCGTAAGACAGCAGATAGCAAATTTATGCGCAACATTTCGACAGCTCATAAGCTCATGACTCCGCAGCCGGGCACACGCCACGTTTATGCTCAATGCGGGCCAACCAAGTTGGCAAATTGAATTCTGCATAAATAAGTCATTGTGTCAATGTACCGTTATTTACACGTACCGCAACTTGTCACAAGTTGAACCAAAATTAAAACGGGAGGGGCAAAAAAAAAAAAAAACCAAAAATGAAAAAAAGCGAAAGAAAACATATTAAGGGAAAAAAGGGAAAACTGTCAGCTTGGTAATGTTTCCACTTTTTTTAATTAACCACCAGAGAGCTGCGTTGTGTCAGCGCACCGAAGTTGACTCTGACAGCATTTGCATGCAGCGCATGCTGCCGTGAAACATGTTGACATTTGTTACCTTCATGCACCATTACAAAAAAAAAAGAATTGCTGCGCAAACAGACCGACGCAAGTCACAAGTGCTAAAGAAGACACAGCAAGTCATGGCGCAGTGACTGACAGTCAAAATTTTAAAGTATGCCACATAAATAATCTGCTCATTTTTTTCGCTACACTTGAAGAATTTAAGCGAGTTTTGTACACAAATAAAACACGAGTCAACATTTTTTTTTATTTTAGCTGCTGTGGTGTGGCAGGCGAGCCAGAATCAATGCAATGGCTTAACATCTATAAATTGAATGATATGTATGTGTGTCACGTTGCCTCAATGCTGGGCTAAATGTAAACAATGGCGACATGTTACGTATACGCACCGTTGGCCAGACAGGCCAAGCTCTATGCGCTAGTGTGCAAATACTCGACACGATCAGCATAAAAAAAAGAAACATAACACAAAAAAAAAAAAAAAAAACAAAGACCCTAGACAATGATGCGTATTTTTGCGCTGTATATGGCTTGGCTGGATTTGCGGGATTTGGCTTGGCTTGACTTGACTTGAATGCACAAACTGTGCAAAATAAAAAAAAGGAAAAAAAAGCTACAACAACAAAAAAAAAAAAACCGCAGCATAGTGCAAGAAATCAGTTTAAATGAAAATGTTCGCGCACAATTATGTAACAACAGGGGAGCTGACTTGCGCGTTTGCAAGTGTTGACTTGGGCATAAAAACAAACGAAAATGTGCAAACACCAAACAAAGAAAAAAAATTATATTTTATGCAGATAGTAAAACAGTGACTGCTTTTTAAGAACATTAAATTGTATCCGTGCCAACGCTCGCATAGCAGTGAAAGAGTAAACAACTCGAAAGTAAGGTTAAACGCTACCGAAGTAGTTGAGTGTTGCCCGTTGAGTTTTGCCCTTTAAAGTGGCTTTGCACTAAATAATGCAATGAAAAATTATAAATTTGCTAAACAAAAATATGCGATTTTGATTTCTCATTACAAAATTCCTCGTCAAGTATTCTAACTAAATGACATTAAGTAAATTGCCACATAATAATTATTTTTAATATACATGACTTTAATATAAAATAAAATTCCATGAAAAAGCTAACTGCAGCCATGGAATAAATTTACACTAAACTGGCATTGGTAAATGGATTTTCTAAGCGAAGATACAGAAAGAAAAGAAGAAAAAATAAAAACACAAACAGCAACACTTCTATTTCACTAAGAAGAAGCAGCGCAGAAAATAAAACACAATGGTACAGGATAATCGCCATGAATAATCGCGCAGTCATTGTCGATGAGGAGCAACAACAACAGCAGCAGTAACAACAACAACAACAACAGCAGCAGAAAACAGCGAACACTAGTTTGATATGCATTTGATATGCTGAAGGCCGACTCGCTGTCGCTGTTATTGTTACTGCCAAGTTATACACTGCGTATACTTTATATATTTGAGTTTTCATGCTGTTGCTTATATAACAAGTTCATTGTGTGTGCTTAAGTGTAAGTTTTCGTTGCTATTGTAGGTTGTTGTTATAGTTGTTGTTGTTGCCGTATTTGAGTAGTGGCATAAATCGCATTAAGTGGATCATACTTTGCATATGAAGTGCCGCCCTAAACTTATCTCGGATCTTCACGTTAGCGCTACGCTACGATGTGCGTTCAGGCAGTCAGCCAGCGTGCGCCGAATGACGCTTCATCCAAGTGATGCAATCAAAATTCAAAAGTTTTCGTTTGCTTACGCTGAAATACGCTTGGAATTTCACGTTGCGTTTTATGTTGTCAATTGTGTTTTTGTTCTCGATGAATGATGACGAAGACGGCAACGATGACGACGACGTCGATGGGAACGATGGGAACTTTGCGGATGATGACGACGAAGTTAACTATGCCGAAGATGAGGCTGAGCATGAGTTGTCGCCCCTATTGAGGCAGGTGTTGCCTGATGAAACTATTAAAATTTTGCGCAAGCAGCTTCTGTGTGTTGTAAATTATGCGAGTGCTGTACGAGGCGTGCGAAGCACGGCATGGGCATGGGAATGGGCATGAGGCAGCAGGTGAGCATTTGAATATTTAATTGAATTCATTTCGTTGTAGTGGCGCCTGGGCGTGTTGGATGCGGATTACAAGATGAATTTAAGTTTTTCAAAAGTTTTAATTAGTCAGAGCGTATTTGTGCACACTACACGTACAATGTCGCTGTAATTCAGCTCGCTGCTTGAAAATATTTCAATAAAATGCCTTTGGTACTTTTGGCAGTTGGTTGTGTTTCGTGCTAACGACATAAAATAATATTTGAGACGAAGGCGAAGCATTTTATTATGACATTTATTTACGTTTTACGGAAATTGCTGAAAAGAGAATCATGATAAATTGCAATTTACATTTATGAAAAAGGATAAGCCATGAGAAAAGCAATAAACATAACATGCGAATGAAATTTTGATCGTATATTTTTTCTTTTTGCTTCTGTAACCTTAAATAAAAAATAAAAATAAGCTTATTCTAATCGATTGCCAACTAGCATTTGCCGTTGACATGACCTTTCAATAAAAAATAATAACTTTTTAGATTTGTGTACTGAAAATATAAGTAAATTTTTAGATTAAACATAGTAAAATCGACATTTATTGACACAGAAATTGGACCTTTCATACTGCAGTAATGGGTTTTATGTTTCTGCACATTCCCCACCAGCATTAATAAATATTAATAAAAATAAATGCATAGTGCCACATTAGTTCAAGTTGATCTGCTACATTTTAGAGAGTATTGCATTGGATTAATCAAAGGTCGCTTTTACCAGAATTGTATTTCTTATGATATTTGTAAATAACATAAAAATTTAAATGACTTAATCGTTTTAACTCATAGAGAAAGCGATTGCACAATAGGTTGCAAAAGATTTTTACCTGCTGGAGTTAAAGGTTTTAAAGTTAATTCAAAAATACGAATAAAATATAAAATTAATTATTGTAAATAATGTGTACAATTGGAAAATAAGAAAATAGACTGTGGGACAGACGTTATTATTTTAAATAATGTACGACAGTTTTGTTGTTAACTAAATTACTTGCAAATTGGCAAACAATAATGTCAACAATAATGTGAACACAAACATTAACAGCAGCTGGAGTAGTTTTGATAACCAGCATATTACCCGCCATTGCTCGGGAAAACTACAAATAAATAAATGTAAACAATAAGCAAAAGCTTTTGAATAATTGTTTTCCAACCTTCATACACATACTATGTAATCGTATATATGTAGTTGGGAACCCCAAGTATATTAGTTTTTTTTTAAAAACCACATATTTAAATAGAAATACTTACAATTATATTTACATATATGTAGTACATACTTGCTATGTACTATATACGTACTATATATTATATATGCAAATGAATTCAAGGACATTGCATTAAAATGTGTTTATTATAATTGAAATGAACATTTAAACAATAATAAATAAATGTTTTTGGTTTTGTGTGTGCCGGCTTAGAGAAAAAGAAACAATGCCACAACAAAAATATCACGGACGACAACAACCACAACAGTAACAAAAACAACAACAAACGAAATTATAAGCAAACAATACAGGAGGCTTACGACGGAAATAACAAGAACAACAGCCGCTAGGCAGTAGGACACGTCCTTGCGATTTCACAAGCCAAGCAGACAGAAAACAATAGCAACAAGAACACCCAGGACACGCCAGCTTAGTGCTCTGCCTGCCAGTTGCCAGACACCAAAGTGGAGTCGAGTAAGTCACTCCCCGCTAATACAATTACAACGTTGTAAAAGACAAAAACGTGCGCGTCGCTTATCAGAGATCGCATAAATCTCGTCCTTGGAGAGCTGTTACCCTACCGATTCGTGTTAGGTTGGCCGTCGGTTGCCTGCTGCCTGCTGCCTTCTGCCTGCTTCCTGCTGCATGGCTGCTTAGTGTATCAGTTAGTAAGTTGGGCCACTAAGTGAGCGGCGTCCTTGCATTGTAGCCGCGACTACAGTCGCATGGTAGCCACCTTCTTGCGAATTACAGACGAAAGACTTCGACAGTGTTAAGTGCAGTTCTGTTACTTACGCTGAGCTTAGCTGAGTTGACTTGAATTGAGTTTAGTAAATGCCATTCTGCGCCTCGGCGTCGCAATTATACTTACGCAGCGCATTTTATTTTCTTATACAGTCATTGTCTTGTTGTTGTGATTTTCTTTTTTTCCTTTTTTATATCTTTTTGTTTGATTTTTATTTTTATAATATAGATATTTTCTGTAGTTGTTGAAGCTTAAAGCTCGTGCGTGTTGTTGTTGTGCAGTGCCACGCTTTTAATCCCTTACCGCCGCCTTGTGCAAAACTTTACTTGTTTATGGCATTTATCGTCGCATTTATTTACTTTTATTATTTTTCGCTTTTTTTTATGTTTCTTTCTTTTTTTTTTTTTTTGTTTTTCTTGCTCTCTCGCACTGTAAATGTGCTGCTCACGTATATCCTGTAGCGTTTGCTTAACGCTTATCTAAATGATTGTCTGTGGAGTGATTATGAGCATTTCGGTTGTTAGCATAATTGACGCATTGTGCCATTGTCGCAGGCGTTATCGAGGCGACCAAAGGCATGAGAAACCGTGCCAATGATAAAGTAAACAAAAGTGCAAAGAAACTCTTGCGCTGGCAATGTATAATAAGCTATGAAGTTGCTAATAATAGCTTTTGTGATTTCTAGTGTTTCTCACATTCTTCAATCTACAAACTTAAAGCAGCAGAAAATGCTTTTACAGGAAAAAAAGGAAAAAAAGCAACAGCCAAACTAAACCTAAATAATGCCATTGCCATTTAAATATGCAGACTTTAATAAATCTTTGGTGTATTTCCCATACTCTGTCGTTTTTTGCACGTAACTTACGGATTTCCGTTTTACTCCTTTGCCGGCCTTGGCTTGCGTTTGCATCCTCTTCGCACGCCGTGAAGTCTGCAGCATAAGTGATAGCGTCTGACAGTGCCAGCATTCATCATTTATAGTCATGCAAATGTATTTTTGGAGTTTGTTTTGCAAAGCTTCTCTTCGCACTAACCCCGAGCATTTTCCAACCACCCATACTAGGATGTTTTATTTTTATTTTCAAGCCAATTTCGCTTAGTGTGCAGTATTGCAAGGAATCGAAGTGAAAAATATTATTCCCTTCAATTCACAATTTTTTTTTTTAGTTTTGGCTCACACTGTCGGTGGGTATGCAGACTTGTGTGTATATTCTGAAACAAACTTATTTGCAGTGTCAGCGACAGCGGAAATAAGCAGCAACAGTTTCAAATGACAAATGACATTTTGTTGCTGTTTGGCTGTCGTGTAAATAAACAAATAAATTAGATTAGCGTTAAACATATTACACGGCGCTCATGATGTTGAAATTTAAACTTTTAACATAATCCGTGTCAGAGGTGCGTCATTAGCAGGCGCTTCGAGCTGGCTCGCATAGGTAGATTGTGCTCAGCATGCTTATATCGGCAAAAAATGTTCAATAATGTTGATATTTAAGCTGAGAGTGTTATGAAATTCAAAAATTTTAGTTATGGTGTTTTAAAAATTTTATGAATTTTATGAAAGTCCGGTGTTTTAACGGTAAATACATACATAACAAACGTCTCTATCTAAAAGAACACACCTCTCAGTTAATGTTTTTTTCAATATTGAAACATATAAAATAAATGATTTTATTGAGGCGTCTTTCAATTAATAAAATGAGTTAAAGTATATCAAACTATTATTTAAAACATAAACTATTTTTGAATAGTGTAAATAATCGAATTTTAAATTTTTCCATGGCGATTTCAATTTCTGGATTCACGTTATATAAAATCATCACAAAAGAGCTCACCACTCACCATTTATGAACATATATGCATATGTATTTTTAATGGCCAACCAATGGCGCTGTCCCTCATTGTTTGTGCTTCGACGAGTTGCAATACTGAAACGATTGTGCATATTTTGGCATAAATTGCTCAATTTTGGTGCATGCATAATTTAGAACTGGCACGTACGGTCGAAATTAGTTTGATAAAACTGTAACTAAAGATCGGTTTCAATTCGTTTCTGTGGCATTCTGTCATTATGCATACGCTGTGGCTATTGTTTGTTTTCCACACCATTTGTTTCTCTTCGTGCCCAGAGATGCAACCAATTTTACGCCATGTCGAGTTTTGTAAGGCCAACGGCCAAGCAAGCGTCGCAAAATGTTTAAAATGCATATGTTTTTTGCAGTTGTGTTCACTCCCATGTATGTTCGATTTGGATTTCCTTTAGCCTCATTACCTCTTTAGTTCTAATCATTCAGTTGAGTGCCTTCGTTTAACAACAAATTTGCGTTTAACCTAAACACCACCAATACAAACGATTACGAACAACAATTAGGAAAAAACACCATAGACGAATTTGACCAAAAGTGCAAACATGCACTTACCATAATTAAAACTACTTAGACTAAAAGTGAAAACGTTGACATTTGTTCAAGAAAATGTTGGATACGTTCAAAATCTGTTAACCTGTAAACCTGTAAGCCTCATACTTACACTTGTGCACATAATTAAACGCACACACTCGACTAAACCAATAATAGTCAACTTATATACATTGCACATATTACAATAGCAACGACAACAGCAAAAACAGCAGCAGCAACAATAATTACCGCAACTCTTGCAAACTTTTTGTTGCTGCTATTGTTGCTGTAACAGGTAACGCTTCATTAAAATGTTGACACACCGGTGCAAAAGTTGTGCAAAAAACTGGTTTCCAGGCGGTTTTAAGTATACGTGTGAGTGGCAGGGACCCAACATGTGTGATGGGGAAAGCTGAGGGTGGCATGGGTTTACACTTGATTGTAAGCAAATGCCTGTTAGAGTTTCAGGCAAATGGAAATAGTGCAACATGCACATGAGCTTATGACACGTGTATGCCCTGAAAAGTATGCAATAGATGCTGAAGCTTGCGTACGCCTAAAATTTGTACGCCAACAATATTGTTCGAATGTTGTTATTCTTGTTGTTGTTGCAGCTGTCGTGTTTATTCTACTCTCTCTCTCGGCGTTGCCTGCTCTACAACAGCCAAAACGTGCCAACAACAATTAAAAACCTGTTTGCAGACGCACATTGCTTAGATTCCATCCATCCATATGTTGCAGCCCTTGTGGGGAGTGGCGCAGTGAGCTCTGCCTGGCACGCTTTCGCCTGATTACATTTGCATATGCGTTTCATCTGTATTGACGCGTGATTTAGCGCGTGCTTTGATACATGTTTGTCTGATTACTTAGTCAGCCGTTACGAAAGTGAGCCGATGCAAAGTTCTGGCTCAATATTGGTTTATTTTCGGCATGTCTGCAGGATCGAAATGCAGCATGCTTGGTGCTTATCTGAATTCGATTTAAACTTTACTTTACATTCAAAACACTTTTGTCATCTGATAACATGCGCGATACAGATGAACATTTTTTAATGCCTAATAGCTTTTCGAAGCGAAAAGACAATAAATTTGGTATATGAGACATAAATCTGATGATTGCCTGTAAGGTATGCTAAAGAAGGTTAAGGAAAATAACTTAACATAACTCATATATAAGTGATTACAACTAAATGAAAGCATGTTATTTAAGGTTTACTTTTTAACCAAAGCATCAAAGCCCAAAACAAACCTCAGCAATTATAGAACACATAACTCACAAAGCCAATTTTAATGAAATAAACAAAAATTCGAGCCCATAAGTAAGAATTCAAATTAATTCAATCAACAAATGATGTACTTAGCCACGTGCATATCTAAACAAATGAAAGTACAAGTATATGCAAATTTTTAATAGCACAACGCCTTGAAAACAATAACAGAAAAAAATTATTGTTTGTTTTTACGTGCGTATAAAAAAATGTGACGTATTATGCGAGCAGCCTTAAAAAGGATTATTGTGCAGACGCAAAAAAAATAAAATTATACGAGTACGCTTAGAAATATAAAAACCAAAAGAAATAATTTCAGCATTTTCCGTTTTCACGCTCATTCCCCTTCATGGAAGTCTAATGTGCACGCGTACACGTAATATACCTAATGTAAAAAGCAAATAAACAGACGCACATCTTGTTGCGTTGGCTGCGAACCAGACACACATAAGCACACACATACATACATACGTGTATAGTATTCGCATACATATTCGTATGTATTCATACAGGCATGCTCATGTATGCATATGTATGCGCAAGTAGCCACTTAGCTGGCGTGCACAATTTGAAATATACACAACAGCATAACAGCACAACAACAGCCATGAACTGTTCATCTGCTGCTACGCATGCCATCTGTCTGTCTGTCTCGCTGTCTGTCTGTGTGCCTTTCAACACTTTGCGGTTTTTTATGCCAAGCGCACGCAGTTAAACCAAAGACAGTCAACGAAATAAACTGCAAATACATATAAAATACAAAAATCAAAATAAAACAAGAAAAACAAAAAGAAAAGCGAAACGACAAAAGGCAAACGACAAACGGCAAACAGTGCGGAACAACAAAAAAAAGGCAGAAGCCACATTCAACAGCAGCTAAAACTCTTATGAGAATTTGACAACATATTCTATTTGACAGTTAACAGAGAGAGAGAGAGAGAGAGAGACAGAGAGCGACTGCGACGAGGGCGTCTACATTGGTTAAGACGAAGCCGCTGACGTAGTTGATGACGCTGATGTCGCTGGCGGCGCATTGAAGTCGGTGCGTGCTGCTGCTGCTGCTGCTTCTGTTACGTGCGTTGAAACCGGATGCCAAGTTGCAAACATTTGGTGCGCGCCTCGCACTGTACGATGAGCGGCAAGTGTGACGTGCTGTTTGCGCCGTGTCGAGTGCGCTAAAAGCCAAGAAAGTCAAAGCTAAGTCGCTACTTTTAGGCGCTACGAAGCGTACCTTAAACAAGGTTAGCTACTTAAGTTCGCATGAAGCAATTGTGTTGCATCTCTTAAACGACAACACTGAAGCACACTTTTCTTTAACTTATTCTTTTTTCATGTTTAGTTTTTGCTTATGTTGCTTAAGTCACTTTTGATTTATGTTTGACTTGCGGTCGACATTGCTTACCCATGCGCTCGACTGATCTTATATACTGCAAGAGCTTAGGTAGGTTGGGCAAGCTGTGACGTCTTCTTGGCACACGAGCAGCGCACAAAACAAAACAAAAACAATAAGAAGCAGAAAAAAGAAGAATACGGGAAAAGCGCCAAAAAGCCAAATAAACTCTTTGCATACGCAGAAAAATGTTCACATTAGCCGCAAAACTTCCTATGCCTGTTGCCGCAACGCCCCATGCGCGCCGCACTCATGCATAAGGATTTGTCTGTGCTCTTGTTTTTGTATTTGTGTATGTGTGTGTGTGTGTTGACATGGCCACCAGCCCTAATGCCTTTTAGCGCAAAATCTGCTTTATTGTGGTTAACTACTGACAGGATTTTATGCAACATACGTTTCCGCAATGCTATCAAGGCAGGCACGCAGCCTGAGAGTCAGACATAGGCGTTGAGAGTCAGAGATAAAATAAGCTGAAATGAAAGTTAGAGCAGTTCGCGGCAAAGTAATACGAAACAACAGCAGAGGCACAACATTAAAGTGTTCCAAATGCAAGAAAGTTGAAATCACTTAATCAATTTGACTTCCTTGACTTTTATATACATTGCAGACGTTGGAATTTCTGTGCCCCGCACTCAGATTGTTGCTTTTGTTTTTGCCTTTGGTTTTCGTCATCATTTGTTCCCTTGCGGTGTGTTGCCATTATAAGGCGTAAATCGAACCGATTTTAGCTGGTGTCGATCAGCATTAACTTAAAATTAAGTAATAGCATTCTCAAAACACCTAATCGAATCTGCTCATTTTTGTACCAGGTTCATGTATTTAATGCCTACTTATGTGTCTTTTTCAGACGTCGACTTTAAAAAGTCAAAGTCTTAACATGATCATTTGGCAATATAATTCAATAAAGGCAAACACGAATAAATGTTTAAATTATATTGGTTAGTTAGCTTGCTTACTACCATCTGCTTACGTTGTCAAAGTATGAGGAGCAAAACTATAACAAAATGTGTTGCCAACAATGACAGTTTACCGCATATGGCTATGTCACCGTTATAATGCGGTGTAAGCTATGTAACAATAAATAATGCAACTTTAATGCGCTTTTGTCAGCAACATCAGTGTCATCAGCAACAACATAAAAGTGCATTATATGCATTCATTGTCAACATTTTGAAACTTTGTCCGTTTTTCGCTTATGCGGCAAGCCAAACAGTTTAAGTCGCTCTAAAAGTCATCTGAATGCAACAGGGAAGCAACATAAAAGCAAAGTTTTCGACTATTTAAACTAACAAAAAGGGTACAACCAAGCGAAAAGAAAAAAAAAAAAAAAAAAAAAACAAATTACAGCGACAGCAGCAGCAGCAGCAAAGTAAAACTTTTTAAATAAAGCATTTTTGCTGCTGCTCTCAAGTCGAAGCATGCAGCGCATTTGCATAATGAAAAAGACAGGCAACGAGTCATCATGTGCTGATTTACAAATTATCTTAACAGAATGCAGAAAGCAGGAGACACATAGTAGAGACCCAGATTGAGAGAGTGACTAGAGTACGTCATACCAGCCATATGCAAAGCAACGCTTAATGCAAACATGACATATGGTTTGCATTAGCTAAAACGTATAGCTGCCTTCGTTGCTGCGATGCAGTAATTAGTATGCGAGCATCTCGCTCTAACAACGTTTAACAATGAGCTAGGCATGTAAGCCGAGGCAACCTAAAGCAGCAAAAGAGCAAAATGCAGGCAACGGAAAATGGTTTAATAAGAGCGCTAATGCATCTGCTAGCCAAGCGCATACCAAAAAGTCAACTTCGATTAGGCAATGCAGACTTAGCCAACTGAAGTAGACCGACTCACTGCTTCGCTAGGCGTGTATTTCTGCGCATATATCTGTGCAGCGGAGTAGCAGCCGATGCCAAAAATTCACAAAACTCGGAACCGCTTATGAATTATGTGCGCCTTTGGCTTTGCCAACTTGCCATGCAGTCCGGCCGCTCGACGACGGACAGTGGGGAACCATTTCGTTGGTCGTAAGTTGTTTTACGGCATTGGCTGCTGCTGGCAAGCAAGTTTCCAGCCAACAACAGAAATAAATCCAAGTTGAAAACTTTTAACCACAATTCACGAAAAGCGCCACGCGGTGACTGCATTCAGCACAAGGCGCGCTTACGACTCTCATCGTAGGCTTAAATCGGATGGGCCATGTTTTATATTCGTAACTTTTGCATACGGCAGAACAAAACTTTACGCAAATAGTTGGCAACACTTATCGCATTATAAAAAAAAAAACAAAAAAAAAAAAACATTAAAAGGGAAAAAGAAACCCAGCAAGCTGAAATAGTTTTCAAAATTGTTTTCATTCAACGCTTCAAGTAATTTTTTATTTTCTTTTTATTTTTTTTTAATTTGCTAATTTGTCCTGCTGAAATATGAGAAAAAAAAGTAAAAAATAATTTCCTTTTTGCGTTTTCTTCGGTGTCGCATTTTTCTGTCTTGCACAACATTGCAGCAACATTTTTGGCATTCAAGTTTGCCCTTTAATCCGTGGAAAGCTTTTTTTATTACTCTGCTATATCATGTTATAAGCACTTAATCTTCTCGTTAACACCGACTCATAAATCTTTAAGCTACTTTATGTGATTTTGCACGTACTTTAAAATATAAAAATTTTGTTGCGCACAAAATTCATTACGTAGAAACAAAGGAGCTTAGTTGGGCCGGGCCAGCAATGCAATGTGCTACATTGGCGGCGTTGTAAAGGATCCAAATTAATAATTTATGCTATGCAGATTGGCTCGAAAATCACTTTGGAATGCAAGCTGCGTAATTTAAAAAAAAAAATGCTATGACTTTATTAAAAAAATTAAAGATAGCCAAAGGAATAAATGAAAAGAATAGAAAATGCATCCTGAAACAACATTGCATTGTTTACTCACTACATCTCACGGAATGTTCCTAGGACTTGGCAGTTGAGGCCAAGTATTTTTTATGGCACATATCGAAGTCTTGCGGAATTGAGCAGCTAGCCCATAGATGTGCAGTTGCCGCTTATAGGAAATATCCAAAGTTGTCAATAAACTTCGACTCTGGCACATTCGCTTAAAGCTGCTCCTCTGCGCATATGCTCGCAGCTATTATTATTCCACATTAAGTAAAACTAACGTTAAAATGTTAAAAATTCATTGCACATGTAGCATGTTCCGCGAGTATAAAATGCACCTTCACACTGCCGCAGCAGCCGTTCGCTTTTGAAGCATATTTCACTGTTTAGTTACATGACTACCTCGATGGAATCCAGCGTTCTTTTCCTTTTTTTTTTTTGTTATTATTTTATTTTTTTCCACAACATGCTAAGGAAAACTTTTTCCATCAAAAGTTTCGTTTACGTTACGCGCGTTGCTCGGCCCCTTCGCGTCGGTTACGTCGTTGCCGCAATGTAAAGTGCCACTTCCGTTTTGCGCCATTGTGCGCGGAAGTGTGACCGTGGCGGCGGCGCCAGCACCGGCACCGGCACCAGTGTCAAACAGCGTGCAAACAGCAAAGGTGTTAATTAGCCGAGCATCTGAAGCAGCCGCAGCAAATATTTACTTAGGCAACTGCGCCCAACTTGTAGCCATTCAATCACAATTGACTTTAAAATGCTAATCAAATAGTTTTTGCCCCTGAAGTGTCTGCTGCCAACTGATTTCGCTAACGTGCAGAATATGCTGCGAATATTTTACGACACCACAGCAACAGCCACACGGCCGCAATATGGCATGTCCTCTGCATAAATTGTGAAAAAAAAACGAACAGAAACAAAAAATTTTTGTGAAATATAGCTGCAGCACTTAATTTATGCTCTTTGCTGTGGTGCTGGTGCGCGTGGCACGCAGTCTGTCGGCGTTGTTTTGCCAGTTGCAAAAATTAAATTGAACTTAATTTTTGGCCCGACACTGTCGCAACTATGCAGCGCAGGCGAGTCTTGGCGCGCATGTAAATTACGAGACTGGCCTTTGCCGTCTGTCATCTGGTCGCTTACGCTGCAGCACGCATTCATTCACTTTCTCATTCACTCACTCACTCACTCAGTCCGTCAATCATTCATTCTTTCACTCGCGCGCTCTTCAACTGCTGCACTTAGCTGCTGCGGGTCCATACTTCCGGTTTATAAGAGAGTGAGCAAATGTTTGCCCTCGCAGCGTTCATTGCAAGTAATTAATTTTTTTATTTACGCATATAAATTTTAAAATAAATAAATAAACACAATTTCCCAAAGCAAGCAGCACTGTAGTCCTACATGTTGTTTTGTGGTTATCCTTTTGGCAGTGCTTTGTTGCTTCTCAAATAATATGCATTATATAATAATTACATGTAATTCAATTTTAACGCAAACGCAGAATGAAAATAATTAATTACAAAATAATTCCAAAATTGTACGGAAATAACATATATATATTTTTTTTAAATAATTATAAATAAATATATGTTAAAAGTATTTTCTTTCGTTTTGTGTGATTTTCACAAATTGTCTACAATTAGTGGCATTTTAATTTATGTATGAGTTGATATTAGTTTAATTAAATTTCAAATTAGTGGCGAAACTAAACGCCTGTCAAAATAATGCACATGTATTGAATTAGTTATAATGCATTTTTCAGTTATAAAATAAGATAATGTGAAACGCAGTTTTTATTAAATTTAAATTGTTTCGCTATTAATTTTAAACCAAAAATCATTATGCTACGTTGAGAGCTGAAGCGATCTGAGCAGTTTATTTTATCATATCTGTGACGTTTACAAATCTATTGAAGTAGGCCACATTTCACTCTCATTAACTCAGAGCAAACAACGAAATTTGAAATTAAAAAATTTTAAATAATTCACATATCTAAATTTTCGCAAATTATTTTAAATATAAGGTAATAGAAGGTCAAATTACCTTCAACTAAATACGAACTTATGGAGGAGCCACTACCAATTGACAGCGATGACGATTATGAGGCGCCTCAATTGCACTACAAGGATTTTGAAGATTCGGCACCTCGACTAACTTTACGCGATATCGAACAGAAATTGAATCATCTACAACGTGAGAATTTCGATCTTAGATTGCGTCTGTATCATGGCTACGAAAGTGAGAAGAAAGTGTACATGAATAAGTCCGAGCAGCAGCTGGCGGCCGCAAACCAGCAATTGGAAAAGCTGCATGGCGCACTTGAGAAATGCCGGCGTGAGCGGTGGGAAATAGAGCGAAGCAGTCAACAGAGGATCCGCGAGTTGCAACAAAAGCTGGCGGTGAGCTGCAACTTGCCCCCGATGTTTGTTGTTTAATATGCTTATAATGATTACCATCGACACAGACATGTCAAAATAAATTGATTCACACTGAGCAAGAACTAAACACAGTGAGGGAGGAACTAGGGGCAGCGCTCTCGGGATACGTTGAGGAGGAGGCCAACATTGAAAAATTTTTCCAGCCGTTGCTTATTTCAAACAGGCAATGCGTGTCTCAACTTTCGGTAGGTTGAAAATTGCATTAAAGAAAGAAAAACTAAATAAATAAAATAAGTTGAAAATAGCTAATTGAGGAAGAAAACAGTTCAAATTTGAGCAGCGATGCTGGTGATGATGCTCAGAGTGGATACACAAAGAAAAACAGTGCATCTTGGCATGACCTCAGACAGCAGTTACACATGAGCAGTCTAACGGCTAAGCAGCTTAAAGTTAGGCAACAGTGGAGCATTGTAAGGCTAACGAAACTTTTAAAGCAGCATACAGCTCGGGAGCATGTAAGTCTTTCTTTGCAGGAATCAGCCTTGACATTGGTCCAAATTGTTGACTTTTTGTGTGTTAGCAAACATGCGACGGTGCCGACGACACTGCGCCATTGCCAGGGACGCAGTTGGCTGATGGAATACCTGAAACTGCCGCCAAACAGCCGGCGAATTGCTGCACTTCTTTGCAACGTACCCTCATTGGTTTCGATGGTAGTCTTGAAAGAACCTTGCCAGAGTATGCTAAGATGATGAACTGGTGTACACCGATGAGCCTTGACTGTCAGCCTACAAAACGACAATTAAAACGTATGCGTAAATTTCTCGTGATTCTGATAGAAAAGTTTAAAACTATCGAATTCAATTGCAAGATGCATTTATTTTCATGAAAATCTACGCCTCTTGCACGACGATAAAAAATTTAAAACATGAAATTTATTTCAAGCAAAAAAACAAAAAAAAAAAAAAACCAACATTACCAATGTTTTCAAATTCTATAAGTTTTCGGCCAAAAAAAAAATATTTGCTCTAACCAAAATGTATATAGCATTGAACTAAATATTTTCCATTGTGTCTAGATGTGAAAAGGATCTCTGTTTAATGTAGGCACAGCCAAGGCTGCTTTAAAAATATTGATCTAATATTAACAGAATTCGTAAATTGTGTGCTTTGTTTTTGTGCCGAGGTGCACGGGACAAACGAGTTTATAATGCACACTAAAATTCTGAAAAGCAGTGCATCACTGAAAGTGTGCGAAATTTTATAGCTCTTCAGTGATAATCAATGCATTAAAGTATCATTAGGCAACGAAAGCACATAAACTGCATAAGTGCGCATAAAATGAAACACTAAACTGCCACAATCCTTCTCTATCTCTTTCTCTCTCTCTCTCTGTCTCTCTTTCACACTCGTGCTGTGTTTGTCGACACCTTTGCACACAAGCGCTCTTGAAACAATTATCAAACATATCGAATCACCGCTAAAATGACTAACGGAATTTTAGTTATTTTCAATCGATATGCCAAAGTAAACAAACAAAAATGACCGAATGCTATTTAGAAATTAATGTCCTTGCACAGACAGACTGACGCACACACAGCAATATAAAACGCTTAGGGGCGCTGTATTGATGGAATGTTAATTAAATGGATGCACATGCATTGCACAACAACAACAACAACAAAAACTATGCATACGCATAAATAATGCTGCTTTATTTATTACCCAGCGTCTGCATTAATTGTTGCAGCAAATGCAGTCGGCAATAAACTGAAACAAAATAAAAAAAATCAAAATGAAAAAAAAAAAAGCAAATTAAATTCAAATGAAAATACTGTAACCTTCTGCCTAATGGCAAAGGCATGTTAGCAATTTACCAATGGATTGCCACAACCATTTGAGAGTAAACCAATTTGGCAGTTAGTTTTCAACTCATTGTCAGCTTTAGTTGAACTTTGCAAATTTATTTAGTTTTCGACATATGAAATGCCTTTAGACTTTAGAATTGGCCACATTCACGTGTGAGTTAATGGCAAGTGTCATGCCTAATTTATGTTAAAGTTGGCAGCTGCTGTGACGTATGCTGCTGACCTCTGCTGCGTTGTGCTCTGCTCCGTTATTTATGTTCTGATTAGCACAGCATGAAATGTTGGCTGTCTTAGAGGTCCGTCCATCAACAACACATTTGCAATTTAATAGCTCGATTGTGTGTGTTCGTAAATTTTGATGCCTGACAATTGCAGCCGGGTGCAAATTTCATTTGACGCCAAGTGGCCTGACAAGCAGCAGCAGCAGCAGCGAAAGCAAATGCAACTTGTCATTAGCTGCATATGTGTGTCACAATGGACACTTGCTGTTGGCTATTTATTTGGCGTTGCCTTGGACTGCTACATTAGTCACCAGTCAATGTGCAATACCTGACCAAGCCAGCAAACAGCCAAAAGGAAGCCTAATCTGGGTTGGTTGTTCAACATGGACGGCACAACAAGAAACATTGTCAAAGTTGTTACATGTCGCTTCAATTGATTTTATTGATTTAAATTATATTTGGCTGTTGTTGACCTGTGACTTTAATTGTTTGTTTTAGCACCAATTTTTATTTTCACTTTAATTTTTTTTTTTTTTCTTCATTTTTATCGTTTACTATCTTGAAAAATTGTACTTCGCTGACTGTCATAAATTTATCAAGTTACGTGCATAAAAAAAGAAATTTGGTTATTAATTATTTAAAATGTTTCATAGAACAGTAAATTCGTCATTTTGTTATATATTTTGTAGTTAAAATAAAGAAATAATAAGAAATGTATTTTTTGTTTTTTTTTTTCGCAATGCTGAAAATAATTTAGCCTTTTTAAATTGTTTGATTACAGTCTATTTTGATAATGACAGTCTGTTATGCTTGACTTGATATGTCGTTCAATTGTTTCATTCATTCTACTCTGCTTATCGCTATGTCATATGTGAGCTTACTTAATTAATTGTTGATTTATTATTTTATATTCTGTAAAGTATAATTTTGTTTGGCTTTGAAGTTGGTTTAACTTCTATACAACTTTTAAAATCAATTAGTTGCGGCTTAACGAAATATTCAATTGAAATATACTCTTATTACTGTCCAATTAATTCAGCTACCTTTTTTACATAAAATAAGCCGCCGAAATTATTTCAGCCAAAAGCCGATTAAGCATTTATTTTAACAAATTACAAAATGCCAAAAAATTAAAGAGGATTAAATTACTCCACAAATATTTTGACTTTATGGCCGTATGCACATAGTTTAATACTAAAAAAAAAAAAAAAAATAAATTATTGCAATAACACAATTTGCCATTTAACTTGCAACCGAAAGTAAAAAATTAAAATACCAATGAAATACCATTAAAATAATGGTTTAAAATAATTGCAATTTGAGACCAGTGAATTGGGTCAGCGTGAGCCAATGCAGTTCGGTCTAACGCTAATATGCAGCATTCATTACGAAAAATTTAATTAAATCCTTGCATAAATTATTTGAAACGAAACATTTCATTGCATACTCCAAGGCGACGCGCAATGTGGCAATACGTTTAACATTAATAAACACACGCACATTTTCTTGGCCGAACGCATGCCTAGCATACACACACACACACACATAATTATTGCCAAATATTAAATTCCACATGTGTAGTGGGCATGTGAGATTGTGTGCGGAGGTCTGCAGTTAAGTGCACAATTACTTCAATGCGCTTACACTGTGCCACACTGCCACACTATGCATGGTCGGCAGCGCTTACACGCAGAAGCAGCAATGGCAGCAGCAGCAATATCGACCGCACACACTCACATTCACTGACTCGCCCACGTACAGTCACTCTTTCGCTGCCAACGCTGCTGTGCATGTTTATTATTAATGCAATAGCCGCGCTAATGATGACGGCTGGGCAGCGGCAGGACCTTCGGGTTCACTTTTAACGGTGCTGTAATAATTTCGTTTCATGATTCTGTTATTGTTGCAATTTACAACGACAACAACGCAATGCAACACAACACAACAATTGTAATCACAGTTGTGTGGTCAAACAATGTATGTTTCGGTTGTCGTTGTCGCTGTTTTTGTTGTTGTTGTTCTTGTAACAGCAATTGCTACCAACAAACACAAACAGCAATAACAACAACACGTGTTACTCCATTTGTTTATGCATTTATTTGTGGGCGTGGATTAGCTGTCGGCGTTGGCGCTGCATGTTGTTGTTATTGTTGTTGTCATCAGCTGTTAAATACACAAGCATGCAATTCACACTCGTGATCATAATTTGCCATATTGTTGTATATGCGAGTGCGGTGTGCGGCATGTTCATACACATGTGACTGCCACTGCGTGCGTGCATGCGTGTATGCATGCATTCGTGCGTGCGTGATGAGTGTTTACGCACACTCAGTGGTGTTGCTGTTGATTTGTGTGGTGATATTGTTAATATCTCGTGTAAATATTGCCATAGTTACCTTCATCGCCTTGTTGTTGTTGTTGTTGCTGCTTTGCTAGTAAGTTGCAATTGTTGGCGTTGCAGCTGCACGCATTGCACAGCATCACGACCACATAACGCCTGTGCTCATGTTACTATGGCTTTCGTGTTTATGTTATGTGAGTGCTGCGTGTTCCCGTAGGCGCAGTCAACCACATAATAATGTGGTCTGCTAATGTTCATTAATTATTACCTAATGTTTTTGCCGTTTTATTGTTAATGTTGCAGCTTTATATGAAATGATAAGTCACAAGTGCCAAGGCAGGAAATTAAAGTAAAAAACATCAAACATATGCACCATTTTCAAACCGCATTTGTACTACATAAAGTATTGCCTATTTACTTTTTATGAATGTTTCGTTTCGATGTTCGAGCTCACAAAGTTGTCTGATTACAGTAAGTAAACGGAAGGCAGTCGCTATGCCAAGTGCACAAAATAACAACTTCAGCCGCATTTTATTTCTTTTGTATACATAATCATTTTTACTCGCTTATAAGCTATTTATAAATAAGTTAACTACAAAATGTCATATCAGCACAGAGTGAATTGAATATTAATTTATACACATTGAGCTAAAGTTATATTTATATAACTTCTTTTCTCAATTTCAATGATTACTTTTATTACTTTGAATTTTTTGTTTGTAAAAAATTACAGCTTAAATATTGGAACTGCATATTCCCAACACAATGTGTGCTTTAATAAGCAACCAAAAAAAAAAAAATAAATAAATTAATACATATATATAGCAATATCTGCCGAAACGAACAGTTCTCATAATCGCACAGTTCCCATAACCAGTTAAAATTATAACAACCAAATCACAAGAAATCAAAATACAGCTTCATCCAAGCGATGAATATTAGCAGGCACTGTAACGCGTTCTGCACTAAACAATCAGCACACAGCCGCTGCTTAATGCATTAACACTCATACGTATAAACAACTCCATCGTTGCCAATTATGAAAACTTCGCCCATGTGTATTTGCCCTTTCATTATTTTAGACGTCTGCGTCATCACTTTTTATGAAAATAATTATACTGATTTGTTTATTTGTTTAGCAAACAAAGTAATGTCAATTTTAAACATAAACAAAATGACAACAACAAACCAAAATAAAAATAAATAAATAAGTGTTAGTGTGCATATATCACGTCTGTAATTCTTATAGAAACATATTGCGGAAGCGAAAACCAAATCAACTGAAATTCAATAAAAAAAAGCCAACAAAGTAAGCGACAAGCAACAACAATAAATGTATGCTGCGATAAGCGAAGATATACGAATAGAGAAATACGCATGTAAGAAGAGGCAGAAAAAAGCATTGACATGATTAGATTGCAATGGAAATGTGTTTCTTTACCAGATGAATGCTGCAGAAAAGCACAAACAACAACTTGTGAAAATAAATCAAAACACTTTGGAAAATATTTCCAACGTTAAACAAACGACAACTTGAAATCACAAATAACAAAAATAAAACCGCGTATCTTATCTTTATCATTACCGTAGAAGTAAAACAGAGCAAGCGGGAGTAGGGGAAAAAAGAACAGAGCTTAAGAATCGGCACGTTATTGTTGGCAGTTGGTTTGGTTTTGTTATTGTGATGGCAATTAACACCTTCGATTGTCTTGCTTGTGTTTTTTTTTGTCTTCTTTTTCTTTTCTTTTTTTGTGACAATGACGAAATCTTCAATCAATATAACAACAATAATAATGATGACAACAAAGGCCGAACGCGATAAGAAACGAGACGTTAAATTTTTCACCTGTGCACAGTCACTACAATTCTCACGGCTGCGATTTCAGTTTCAATTCAAACGCGGCTAACAATGGACTCCGATGCGATCGAACGCGACAAAAAATTGCTCACCACCGATGGCCCACACGACGACGTCGACTTCAGCAGCGGCTACGAGAAGCAATACGCCAAGGAATATCGGCCCCTCAGGCCAATCGTTGTGTCGCCGCCGGATAAAAAGAACGCCTGGTACCGTGATCTGACCACCATTCTGATGACAGCTTTTCTCGCGGCGATTTTCATTATTGGCACCGTGCTGCTCGTCATGCAAGTCTTTACCGCGAGTCCAATGAATATTTTCATTATAACGAGCGCCTATGTGGTCATTGCGGCGCTCATTATTCTCCTCGAAGTGAAAAGTATACACGTACGCTGAGTTAAGTGACATACCGAACTTGGTATTGGTCCTCAAGTACAAGCATTAAATAATTTATTTGTGTAGAAAAAGCTCATAAGTGTTAAAACGCAAAAAGCGAAAAATGTACTAAAAAAAAATGTGAATATTTTATCAGCAATAATTTTAATATAATATGCTTACAAATATACATATACGTATTTATATGATATGTACTTTTTTTAAGCGCTGCGATATTAGCAATACCAGTGAAATAAAATAAAATTAATTTGATAAAATTATGTATGCTTCATGTTTTTCTTGTATTGCGGACCTAAGCAAAAAAAGTAAGTTTTGTTTTTTTTTTTTTTTTGTTTTTATTTATGTTATATTACAAGTAACCGAAAACTGGTTTTAAGTATTTTTACGAACCATAATCCAACAATTACTGAAACGAATTTTAACGATTTGCTGTTGTTGAATGTCAAACGAAAACAGATTATCGGTGATTAAGCAGAAATAAAAGTGAAATAAAACATAGATTAACTTTGAGATTAGACAAGAGTACATTTTTTTGAATAGTAAAGAGAGAATGTAAAAAAAAAAACGCCTAGGGCAAGTGTACAATTTTATTCCTGCTCCATTTTTATACCGATTGAACAAACTTTTAGCTTAACTTGAATAGTTAGAGAACTACTTACAGATTAATTGGGTAGTTAACCCTTAAAACTTGTGCCATCTGATATTACCTGTGTGGTAATTCAACTATGAATGACATTATTGTTAAACTCGTTTATTTTTACAATTTACTTTAGTTAAAAAAAAAAACCATGACAAATTTGTCAACAGTTTATATGAACTTTTAGCGAGAGATAAACTTTGTATACTTGCAGTTTGTTGCTCAAAACAAAACAAAACAAAAAAAAAAATAACAGAATTTTTTAGATTTTACTTTACAGAAATTTTTAAATCGTGCAGACACGGAGAACTTTAATAAAGTTTAAAAGAGTTTCATAATCGCAAATTCCTTATGCTGCTTCCCTGCTAGCCACAATAGCTGTAAACATTTTTCAAATCTAGCTATGAAATTCAAACGCGGCTATTTCACAAATGAAATATTTATTTTCGTCTATAATTTAAAAAAACCAACATTACTAAAAATATCAATAAGCATAAATTATAAAACACACACATTGTGATGCTGGCTTTTGGACAATTCTGATAGAATTTTCGATCGCACACATATCTGCAAATTGGAACTGTTGAACGCGACGTTGTGGTAGTGATCACTGTATTCAGCGAATTATCACACGGCGGATTTTCGTTTTCTTCTGGCTCACCAATAAGTATGACTTCGTCACTTTCTGACCTTTTCTGGGCAGCTAACATTTTTTCAACCGTGCTGATCTCGTAAGGCTTGAATAATTAACGAAATATTGCTCCAATGTTCATCCGTTTATAGCGTTATGTTTGAATATTTATGCTGGTGTGCAGCTACCAGTTGTCCATTTTAGAATGATCTTTATTGTTTTATATGATTTTTCTTCTCATCAAAATATTTTCTATTTTTTACGAACACAAACCAACGATTTTTGTCGCTTCTCTGACTGTTCTGCAGACCGTTGAAGATGAAACTAAAAACTTTTGTTTACTGCAACAGTCGTCAATTGGAGCTATGCTGAGATTACAGGCTGGATGGTTTTTCGTATCAGAAACGAAAGCACAAATTCAAAATCTGCAACATTACTACAATGTTTGCCTCAGCATAAGCTCACTGAGAGCATTTGGTTTCACTTATTTTATTGTGCCATACCGCAAAAAACTTTTTGTGAACTTCGAAACAATTATGTAGGTTTTGATAAATCTTTTTTTTTTTTAAACAGCCTGCTTTGATTCTTAATAGTTGCCACAGTGCAAAATAATACCAAAGCATAACAAAGTTGAAATACTAAAATTCCTTAAATTGTACATAAACGGCAACGTATATAAGCTTGTCACACATTTACGAAATTTCAGTGGCTTTAGACTTATTTATTTAAATGAATGCCAACAGCCATTTGCTGTTTCAATATGCATTGATTGTGCTTGGGTAAAATAATTCGTATTAGTGTAATTAATTGATATGAAAATAAACAAGCTAAGCACATAATATGCGAGCAATATAGGTGGGTAAATAGTTTATTGCGTGAAATATTAAATTAGCAACGCTTATTCGGCTTCAAATTGTATAAATTATTTGTTATATAAATATTAACATAAATGCTAAACAAAATATTTGATTCATTTTGCAAATATTTTGTGTGCGAGTTAGCACTATTTTTAATGCCATAAATGTAAATAACTTTGCATAATTGCTGTGCAAATCAGATTTTCTTTTTTGGCGCGAAATTACTAAATTTTCCAGCCACAACGTTAGCATTATTTGTGTGCGGGCGAATGTCAATGAAGCACAGCTTTTTTGAATGTAAATATGTATACTTTTTGAATATATTTACTTATTTGAATTTCGTCTTAGGCGATGCTCATGAGTTGCACAGTGTATTGCCAAATTAAAAGTTAATATTTTGTAGTGTTTTTCTCAAACCCCTTCTATATGTATGCTGAACATTGCGCAGCCATTTTTTTTATATGAACAACACAAACTACATATGTAAGTGCACCGTGAAAATGTTAATTACTTTTTCCCAACACTTACGTGCACTTAAAATCTTAAAAAAACCTCTCACAACTGCAAATGTGGCATTTATTTTCAATAAAAACGCCAAACTAAAAACAACAACACCAACAAAAATAAGCATAGATTATAAAACACACAGAGCGTGACGCTGACGCTTGTCCAATTCTCGAATAAGCTCTGCTCGCACTTACAGCTGAGAATAGCATCGTACATGGAAACCGTTGAACGCGTCGGCATTGCAGTTTTCATTATTGGATTCAGTGAATTCTCACACAGTGAATTTTCGATTTCATCATCTGCCTCATCGATGAGTATGTGCAGTGTGGCATTTTCATTGGCTGCGTTTCGTGCTGAGCTTTCCTCGGCTTCGAACATGTTTTGTAACAAAAATACACTGGACAGGCTTTAAAAAAAATAAGCGAATTTTTTTTTATTAACTTTATTGAGTGGCTTATTACTTTAATATTTATGCAAGGTTCATTTACCGCTTGTCCATGTTTAAAGAATGTATAGTATATTTCTATGTATTTATTTTTGCTTTTTAAATATTTATTTAACACTGCCTTGTGTCACTTTAAACTGCTCTGCAGAGCATTTCTGATTAAACTAAAAAATATGTTAAATGCAGAGCTAAGCTGAGATTCCACACTTGCTTTGTTTTGGTAACGGATACTCATGCATAACATAAAACTGCAACATAAGCCAAATTTTGGCTTCGTATTCAAGTCACTTTGCACATTTGCTTGAATTCTTTTGCATACATACGCATGCGCCTCAGCGCTACATTACAATAAACAGCACAAACTCACTAATCTGAACAGATATAGTAAACTCATGTCGGGATTACTGGATTTCCAGGACTTGAGTGTTTAACGAACGATGTGTTTCTTAGTTGGAATTTGAAATTTTTATATGCTTATATAAATAGATCTATTGACTAATAAATAGTCAGGATTAATGAGTGTCCGGGTTAGCGAGGCTGAACTGTACTTACAGATTTATTTTGTGTTAACCCATTGGCAAGTTTTTATATATAGAAATTTTTATACAGGCAAATTCCTATGCATACCAATTTATTATAGAATTGTTCTGCTTTGATTGTTAACACAAAACATTTAACCCTCTAAATACTTTATCGGCCTCAGCTCGTGCATTGAGCGGATACTTCCTAAACAGAGTGTTTAGTCACGCTTTAATTGGATTCAGGTATTCTCCCTTTAACTTAATTGCTTCTGTTTTGTTTTTACTTATTTAAGAAACTTTAAATGCATTTAAATGTTAACTGAATATTTTTTTGATTAGCTCTGGCATTCACTTAAAGTATTTAGCACTTTGCATACCGTTTCTCATGTTTAACATTTCAAAATTTTTACTTAAATGGTTTTAAGGAATTAGCTAAGCTACCTACAAAAAAATCACAATTTAATTAATAGTAAACTAAAAGTGAAACTTAACTTATTTCAATAAAGCTAAATTCCCCAAAGAAGCCAATGTTAGAAAAAAACATCAACAATCTTTGCACTTTTCCCACTTACTGCAAAGCAAATATAAGCCATAAACATTTAAACTTGCAAATGAAGAATTTTCTCCCAGCAAGTGACTAACTTAATTTCATTTTATTTCGTATCGTTTCGTTCACTAACAATTTCACACTGGACACAAATAAGAAACTCAAATTCAAATGGAAGCTAAGAGCACGAGCGGCATGAGGTGCTTACTTCATCGTTTCCCTCACTGCGCTTCACTTCACTGTGCTCAACTTGCTTGGAATGCACTTTCATGCGCAGACAAGACGTTCGTCTGTCTGTCCATCTGTATGCTTATCTGCCGGCCTGCCCGACTGCATGCCAGAGCCGCCTGCTGAGTGGCTTAATGAAAAGCGTTCAACAGCATTTGCTTAGCAAATTCTAAGCCGTATGCCCCAGGACAGCTAAGATATGTCAGTCGGCATTTATTTTATTATTTTTTCTTCTTTTTTTTGGCTGCTCACATTTATTTAAGATTTCTTAGCAGCATGGTAGCAAGGATAAATGTGTGCACTTTGACTTGTTTTGTTGTTTTGTTTGTTGTATTTTTGCCTGCATTTTGTGTATTTGCCTCGTTTTGTATGCTGCTTTTGTTTTTGTGTTGATTTTTGTATTTCTTTCTAAGTGCATTATATGTGAAATATAGAAATAATTATTTTAATTTTTAAACCTCTTGCATACCACAAGGCGATTTGTCTGTTGATTATCTGTCGTCGGAAATATTTTGAAAAAAGTTATTTATCTGCAGATTTTAATAATTTTTAGTATACTGATTTATTATTTGATACATGTTGAACCTGTAGTTAAATTATTTGTATTAAATTTTGATACAAAGAAATCATTCTTTCGTTGTTTTTTCCTTTATTAAACTGGTTTGTTATACCTCTTAAAAATGCTATTTTTATTCTGCACAGTTCACCCAAAATAAAAAAAAAAAAATAAACAAAAAAAAAATATGCAAAAAGGAAATTTAAATAAAACGACGTCTGCCGGTCATTGTCCGACCGGAACCACCATTAACACGTAAAACAGAGACTTACTCATACACACAAACGTCGCCATAATTAAATACACACCGGCAAGTGAACTTTGTGCTCAGGCCAACAGAAAAGAACGGGGAGTGCAGAACAAAAAGCGTTGTACATGATATAATAATTAGCTTACCTCAAAATGCTGTGCCATGGTGATTAAGGCCCGCACTCAGTTGGCGCGAACATTGAAAACGGTGCGAAAAGTAAACAAAACACAGAAATGAAACGAAACAAAAAAGAAAAAATAAGGAAGAAAAATTCATCGCTTTTCTAAGGATGGCGGCTGCTTTGCAACAAGCGGAAATTAAAGTTTAATCAGCGCTCACGTATAAACTTATAATGTCAGTTCTTTTTTTTTTTTTGTTTTTTTTTGTTTGAACATTCTAACACAATGAAATGACAATTATTTGGGATTTTGAACTAAATTAACGCAAGCAGGTGTGAAAATTTAGCGTCACGTTTAAATGCTTGCCAAAATGGCGAACGCACTGACTGCGTAGGCAAATATTTATTTAATCGACACAGCATCCGCATCCGGCGGTAATTGCATTGTAATGCAACACTTTCCACAGTCAAACAATTATTTGTATAGCATCAACAAATAGGTACGACAAATAATCATGCGAACAAACAAATGAACAAATGTTCCATGTGACACCGCTCAATTAACAATCGTTCAATATTTAACCATGCTTATCTAGGGCGAAATAACATTACAAAAAATACGTGAATAAACATTAACAAAGAAACAAAAATTAAATAAAAACAAATGCGTATTTAAAAATTTGCGGTTTAATTTTATTTGCGGTCAGGTTACTGGGAAGCAATAGTTTATTCATGGAAAAAACTCACTAGCCGAAGTGTGTCCGTATTGCTGATTATGTTTGATCAGAATACATTTTTGAACTTTTTGCTAAACTTGTAAGCTTAAATTATATTTAATAATGCATTGCAATGTTCATTAATTAGGCAAATACGAGTGGAAATGTGGAATCCATTAAACATGTTGCAAAATACTTATATCAACTCAAATATCAACGTAAATTAAATAAAGTAAATTTCAACTAAAAAAATCAATTTAAAATATTTTTACAGAATGTTTAAATGGAAAAATGATTTCAATATATAAATATATATTAATTTCTTTTTTTTTACATAAGTCAATTACTTTTTTTATTTAATTATTTATGTATAATTTTTATTTGTGTATATTTTAGTATGAATTTTTATAGATATTACAAATGTAGTGCGATGAGTTTAAATTGTTTATTACATATTCTGTTAAGTGCATGCGATTTTTTCTACATATCACTGTTGTTTTTTTATAAGCAAATTTCATTAAAGCTGCAACTCAATAATCGCAGCACAAAAAATATGCCTGCAATTAGAATAATTAATTTTAATCGCTTTAATTAATGTTGCAAATAAAAATTAAACTCATATGCACGCATAATAAACTTAAACAGACAATATCCATACATTTGTACTAAAAAACAACACGCATACACATTAAACTATTTAATTTAATTTAGATATAATTAAGCATAAGTGCGCGCGTATCGGAAGTCATTGAAAGTGAAATTAAAACAAGCAGGTGTAAAAAAAAGTGAACACAATAACAAAAATTTAAAATTTAAGCTATAATGTGAAACTCATTTGAATATTCAATTAAGGCTAACTGTCAGTCACTGATAAACACTTGCCAACCAGCAGCCAGCAGCAGCCCACGCCAATGATGCTACTAAGCGAATGCTGCGTGATTGCCAAGTTGAGCGTTGAAATGGCACGAAACATGCTTCAATGGCCTTCAGACATTCGCCAGCATTGTGTAGTTAGCAGCAAAGCCAAAACTCAATTGTATCATTTTAAGCTGATGAAAAAAATAAAAAAATTTAAAATAAAATAAAGAGAAATTGGCAAACCAAATTGTTATTGTATTCTGCTCTGTTGCCTTGTTCCCATGTTGCTGCTTTGTCTTGCTGTCTGTTAATTGCAGAAATAGTGAAGTGTGTAGTGAAACTTTGCTGAAGTGCATTATATGCATCAGCATAAGTTACTAATGCCGAAATGTATGAATCTTTGATAGAAATATTCGAATATTGCCCAGCGGCAATCAAACACTCAGCATGTATTCGTTGACTGGCACTTAATTGCTATTGAGGCAGGACAACACATGAGCAGCCTTGGCAAAGTTTATTCAAATGCAAATTTCACAATACCGTCAATATTCAGGCGAACACGTTTAGAACACTTAACTCGAACTGAGCTGAGCTGAGCTAAGCTGAGTTGTATGGAGCAGAGCAGAGCAGAGCAATATGGAGTCAGTTTCAAACCTGTCTACAAGTTTGCCTGTGCATTCGAATTGTTTCGACTTTCGTCGTTTGGTTTAACTGTCAACATTTTAGGTTTTTCAATGCCTGTCACTGTCTGTTGCTGTTGCTTTTCAGTTTCTGTTGCTGCTGTTGTTGTGTAGTTTGCTTTGTTTTGTTGTTTTTGTTTAAATTGTGTCAATTTTCGACATTTCATCGAAATACAAGTGAAACACACTTCTTTGCTTTGTTTTATTTTGTTTTTCCCCATTGCTTGCTTTTCTGCTGCCACTCTTAGTTCTTTGATTGCCTATGTCTAAGTGTAAATTTATGTAAATTACAAACTTCTTTGCTGGGTGGCTGCTTAATTTTCAAAAATGAAAACTTACATTTTTAAAACACTTGATTGCTTGACTACATTTTCAATTTTTTTACTTTTTCTCGTTTCTCTTTATTCTGTCTTATTTTATTTATGCTTTTTATTTTATTTCTTTGCTGTTTTCCGTTTGCTTGCGGCAATTTGGTCGTTGTCACTTAAGTTTGAACTTCTTTGTCTGAGCCTATCTGACACGGTTTATGCTTTAAGCCGTTTGCTTTTATTTAAGCTTCTTTACTTATTTATGTCTTTACGGCTGTTAAAGGTTTGTATTTATTTTTATATGTATATATTTTTGCTTGTTTTTTTCTTCTCTTACTTTCAGCTGTTATTGTCATTTGCGGTAAACAACTTCGGACAACGAAAATCCGCAATAATCGAATTTTTATTAAACCTTATTTAATTTTATGAGTGTGTCCTTGCTGGTTCGCTTGTTTCGCACGATTTTTATAGCAAGATTTCTTTTATATTCCGTTTTTTATTATTTTATAATTTTTCAATATTTTCATAATCAATGCGATATTAAATAAATTATTACGCATACGCCATGTTGTTTGTCTGCTGCAGTTGCCCCCATATATAAGTTTATTTTTTCCCACTCGTTAATTAAAACAAATAAAGAATTTATAAATTAAAATACGCATAAATTTGGCGTTATTAATCTTCATTAATGCATTAATAAATTAAATGTGGGTAGACATATGCGCCAGTATGCGTAATAAACAAACTACATCTTCTTGCTCGTTTAATTATTAACTCTGGAAGTCACTCTTTTACTATCTACAGATCTAAGCAGAAAGTTCATCTTTCTTAGCACATATATGCATACGTATTTTACAATGTACGCTTAGATTGTTGACAGGCAAGGAAATGTCTACGATTTAATATTTGCTAAAAACCGCAGCAGATAATTTCATTGTGCAGCTCTTACTAAAATGTTGCAATTTCTTCTGCATTATGATATTGTTGTGAGGGGAAAAAAAGGAATGTTCTGAAAAATATCCTGCACAGCTGAACGTCGCCAACACATGACGCATTACGCATACGCCTTGAAATCGCTGGCAATGCCATTGCAGCTGAGTCATGTCTCAGCAAAAGCGTAGATAAAGTTGCAAGAAACATAAGCTTTAAGCTTCACGCATGTTTGAACCCGTGCACTAAAAGCTAAGTATGCGATTTAAAAGGCTCAAACGACAAAAACGCTTTAAGCTTTACTAAAACTTCGCGCCTGCAGGGCTACTTCAAAAATCAATTAACGAAAATAATATATCAATTTTTAATTAGATTACTTATAGTCAATATGCTACGGAAACGTTATTATTCTTGTTTCTTTTTCGCTTATCGTTCCAAATAAATAATTAAACAAGAAGTTTCATGCCTAAGCGGCGCGTGGCTTGTCAACCCTATGACGCCAAACAAACAACCGAAAGCCGAAAGTTGGTCGTGGCTGTTCTGCGACGTTTCTGTCGTCTGGCAAATGCGCTGCGCTGTGAAAGCTTTTCAATTCGTCGCAAATTTTCCGGCACAACAGACGCGCATCAGTTCCTTGACGTGCGTGAGAATTTTTTTTTTCCAGCTACAACAACAACAAAGACTACAACGGCACATTGGCTGCATATAAATGTAAAGCAAATAGTGTTGTAGGTGTGCAAAACGGTTGATAATTCAATTAAACGCAAAAATTCTAAAAAAAAAGCCGAAAATAATTGTAAAAGATGCTTAACACACGAATAAAACTTAAAAAAGTGACAACGGCAATCAAACAAACAAAATAAAGTGCAATAAACTGTAATAAGCAACAAGAACCACAAAAATACAAACAGCAGCAGCAGTATCAACAACAACAACAACAACAACAAATCACAAGCGTAATGCCTTAATAATAAAACCTAATAAGTGAATTTGTATTTTTGTTTTTTTTATTTTTCTGTTTTTATTTGTTGTTTTATTTTATGCAAATGACACTCAATTGGTTTGCACTCTGCGGCATATGCCGTGTGTGCTTTGCTTCCTTTCAATATATATTTTAGTTTTTTTCATTTATTTATTTATTTTCGTATTTATTTATTTCTTTATTTACCTTTTTTTTACTCTGTGTTTTATTTTTCGTGCTGGCTGCAAAAGTTGACAGTTTCGTCAGCATGTGGCTGCCACAAACATGGGATACACATTTGATGGTTGTTGCTTTTCTGTGCCTGCTGCTTATTGCCCATTGTTGATGTTGTTATTGTTATTGCTATTGTTATTTTTGTAACACATGTGGTAGTGGCTGTTGTTGCGATTGTAATGGCAAACGTAGTAAAAACGAATAAGCCGAGCATTTCTGTTTTGGTTTTCTCATTATTATTTTAGTTATTTATGCGCTTTGTCTTCTGTGTAGTGTACACTCGTGCGTGTTTTGTAATGCGTGCTTACGCCGGTTCTTGTAATCGAACACATAAAAAATTTATAGAAAACTCCAACAAGCTGCCAATTAACCAAAAATAAATGCAGCAACTGTCAATCAATGCAACATGCAGAGAGCCAAGTTAACAATAAACGTAGCACAAGACTTGCATAAGAGAGGGGGAAAAAGCGGGAAAAAAAAGATAAAAGATAATAAGAAATTTAAAAATAAAAGCTGCTTAATAGGCGACTTGGAGTTGTTTAACTGCCGACGGCACATGACTTGCCCAGCACAAGCACCAACGACTAAGAAATCAAAATAAATTCTCAACTTGTGTTGTTTTCCCCCTTTTTTTTTTCTTTTTTGTTCTTTGCCTTGTTATTGTTGCCTTTTGCGATGTTGATTGAAATAACTTGCACGGCAGCGTAATAGCAGCTGCCCAAGCAAGTTTGTCTGCCGCAATGCGCGATTCTTGCCGCTGATCTGCCTGCCTGCGTGTCTGTCTGTCTGCCTGCCTGCCTGCCTGCACGAGCCGATGCCAATGAACAGCGGTGGCAGAGATTCTGTTGCTGATTACAATTCTGCGGCCGATTACGCTGAGATTCTTGTTGCTTTTGCTTCCACGGTTGCTGCTGCTGATGAGTGCCGGGCGCTTGTCTGTCAGTTTCACGTTTCACATGCAAAGGCCTATCAGCGCACACTTGCACACTCGCAGAGTAAAGTAATCAGCAACAGCAGCAGCAGCCAGCCAGGCAGCATTCAGTCAGCCAAAAGCCGACGACGACTGCGACGGTTGCACAATTTCGCAAAAAGCATAATCATGAATAATGAGTGCTGTGATAAGTGATAAGTGCACAGTTGGAACACCGCTCAAGGCTGTCTCAGCTGACTGTACGCTACAGAGTTGGGCAAAGCGCGTGCCTTTTCCTATGGGGTCGCACGTTAGCGTCAGTAGAATGCCAGAGCGAGTGAGTGAGTCAGCACGACTGAGTGAGTGCGGCGACTGAGCATAACGTCAGCCTGACCATTTTAGTGTCCACTGCGTCAGACACCGGACACAAATCACAATCAATTTTCGTCAACAGTACGAAACGGGAATCTGTGCAAAGCGGTTCGGCAAAAGAGAAATGTCGTTTGAAATTGTTTAAATAAATGAAAAGAAATTTGTTGCATTATGTGTTGATTGAGTGTAATAAAAATATTTTCAAGTAATTATGCAAATGAAAGTCAACACGGTGACAGAAAATTATATATTAATAAATGAAATTGTTGTTGTAAGAAACTAATTCTACGAAAAACAAGTGTAACTTTCATATTATGATGAAGAGAAAAGAAATGAAAGCACCATAAAAATAAAAAAACCAAAATTAATATAGATTACTAAATAATTTAAAAAAACGTAATGTTGAGAAAGGTGTAATCAAATTAAACATTCTTAAAAGTTTTTTTTTTTTTTTTAATTTCAAAATTACAACATAAAAATAAAATTAATGCAACGATTTCAGAAATAATATGTGTGGTTAATAATAATAATAAAATTAATAATGCAATTTTAAAATAAAAGTATATATATATATATATATATATATATTAAATTAATATTACAATTAATTCACACTTATTGGCTTTATTATAAATGAAATCTGTAGAGTTATAGAATACATAAAGTGTAAATAATTCAACTATAAGTGCTCATATTATAATTAAATAATAATAATAATGATATCAATTGAAATTGTAGGCCAAAGATTTTAAATAAAAAAACAATAAACATTATGAACGTAAAACCGTTGAAGTGTTTTCATTTATAAAAAAAAAAAAAACAATTCAATGCGAAATGAATAAACAAAAACTATGATAATATAATCAAATAGTAAAATAAATGCAATTTTTTGGAGTTACAAACAAAAAAAAAAAAAAATGCATTAAACTTAAAGTGAACTTTTAATTTAAAACGAAGTCAAAACATAAGATAAGCGAGTGCTTCAGCTGAGATGAGTGGCGTTTATTTTTAAACATTGCCCAACAATTAAGAACTTATTTATAGATTCCATGTGTATAAGCTTAAGAAAAATTCCGTAATTCAGCCATTCTGGAATGTCTTTTAAGTCTTCGGCATTTGGCTGGCTTTGCTTTTCTACGCAGTTGATTTGTTTAGTTTGTCAGCTTCAATTTAAATTAATTTATAACTTTATCTAGTCAGTGCGGTTATGAGTGTATCTCACGGATACATACATTCTTTCACTGCCACCGTCTCTTTTCACTTAAGCTTGCCTTTTCTCTCGCTTACACAGCCTTGCATGCGATCAGATTTAAGTGCAGAGGTCAGCAATAAGCGAATTTGCTTAATATTTTTGTGTAGATACACAGATAAAAGCGAAAAATAGCGCATTGCTCGCATTTTGTTAATGGAGAAAGCTTTCCCCTGCACTGAAAATGCTCTCTCAGATTGAGATTTTCAATTGAAGCCGATGCTTGATTTTTAAAGACTTAATGAATTATTTTGCCAAAACTTTACTAAAAATGCCTGCGATAATGTTATTTACATTGAATATTTATGAATTCAATAAAAAAATTATAAATGGTCTGTATGGTGTGATGTTTTGTAAGTCTATTTATGGCTGAAGCACAAATAGAATATTCTGAAAATATCAGAGCCTCCATACAACTCTGCAGCTCTCCAAAAAAGCCTGCATACAACAATCTGACGAAAGCGATCTTGAAGCTATGACTAAAATGTAAAATTGCTCTCATTTAACAACAAATCTAACGAAAGTCACTCAACTCACATGATGTGTTAACAATCGCATGGAATGACGTAATTAAAATGCTCGCAAAAATAATGATCAAGTTGCAAACGAATATTGTGCGCATGTGCACCTGCTCAAGAAGCGAAATATGTCACAGAATTACGCAAGCAATGGCTACCCGCCACAAGTCGCAGAGGCAAACCAAAATCTTCACAAAACCATGCAACAAACAAGTTTCACTTAGGAAAAAAAAAAATAAAATATATATATAAATATATATGTATATATGTGTATATATATTGTAAAATCGAATATTTTTGTAGCTAAGCCATACGCGTAAAATAGATAATTGTGTAATTTTGGAAAAACCGACAATTTCTAAAACGCTAACAGCAGCAACGAAAGTTTTTATAACTGAAATTTAAATTCACAACTGAAAATATTCTAAACGCTGAGCATGCACATGATACGCTTTGCATATTAATGTAGAAACGTCCAACTGAATGTTATACACTCATTTTGTTATTATTTTCTTTATTTGTTTTTTTTTTTTTGTTTTTTTTTTTTTATGACTAAAATTAAACTGCCGCGAGTTACCAAAACATGTTAAAAAAGTGAGTGAAAAAAAAATATATTTTCCATACTTGCAGGAAAAAAAGTAAGAAAAAACCAAAACGTGGAAAATAACAAAACGAAACCAGAAACAACACTCAAGCTAAAGTTTTCACAAAAAAAAAATACAACAAAAAAATAGAAAAAAAAAAAACAAACTTAAACTCGAACAACAACTAAACTCAATTAAAACGAAAAATAGCAAAATTGAAAATAAAAACAGGAAAAAGCAAGTTTTCTAACAAGCAAACAAACGAAGAGACGTCGATGTCACAGAAATTTCGCTTAAAAATGTTACAATCAGCGCGAATCGCTACCGTACCAATATTTTGGCTGCCACTGTTGCTTGCATTAGGCTTCGTTGCGTGCGAGTCGCCCGTTGGCTTGCAGATCGACGCCACGCTCAAGAATGCTAAACTAATCGAGAGCAAAGTGTTACCGGACATTGAAGCATTGCCGAAGCAACAGGACGATGAGAAGTGGCAGCAGGTGCATCGTTTCATCGACGATGGTTTACCGGTCTTGGAGCTTTATGGATACAAAACCAGAAAAGGTGCGTGTGAATGATATAAAAGATACTTTTACTTTAGAACACAGACTTTTATGAAAATATCTCCAGTGCTCTTCAAAATAACCGCATGCTTGAAAACTTAATAAATCTAATTAAAGTATGAGAGCTTCCATGAAATGAGAATTTTTTAATGTTTTGTCATGGTCATGGTCATTTACGGTACGGTATTTCCTTGACGTTATATTTTAGAGTGCGCTGAACAGAAAAGGTAATATTTCGTTAATAAGCCTGAATGACTTTATGAACAGTCTATTACATGTGTCTACATATCTATCTAATAATCTAATAATTTATGTCCACAAACTTCCAGTAATCAGCTCTCTGTGTTTGAGTGCTCAAATTGAGATAGAACAAAAATTATGATTTCTGTGATTTCTCATTATTGCTCCAAATAGGCTTATATATACTTGATCCTTACTTACTTTACTTAACAACATAGTCAGTTTTTGGGTTAGGTATACATATAGGCCTAAAATTAATAGGTATATGGGCTACTTTTTATAATTTCACCGTTTTTCAACCCCTATATGCTAACATTACCAGAGAACTGGATCTGTTTTTCTAAAAGAGCTTTCAGTCCACATCAACACAAGTATACACATATATCAACTAATTACGATATTGTGATCATATTTCCATCATCGGTTGTTCTTCATAACCTCTTCAGTTTAGCTGTCAAGCATGTTCTATGATTTCGGTCTTAGTACCATTCCATCTTTCTTGGGTATGTTCGTACATCCCATCACACACAAACTACTTGAAAGGTCAAATTCCAGCTCATAACACACTTGTTTAGATACGTCTTACATCTTAAACTATGAAAACATATCTCCAACACTCCCATGTCAGCCGTGCACAGGACATGCGTGTCGCTTGGCAATCAAGCGACGAAAGTGTCGCATGAAACACGTTTTTAATGTGTTACAGAACACGCCTAGAACGCAAAGCGTAAATGATACACACATGAGGGTAACTATACTCGCCAGGGCAGAAGTAGGAGCAGCTAGCAGCGGGTCTACGAAGCGGAGACGCCTTTGGCAAACATAATTAAGTAATTAAAATGCGAATAGCGCAAAAATGCGCACCATTTCATGACAATTAGAATACGCAAGAGCACTTAAGACAATTTCAAATACAATTGAAGTAATTCTGGCGGCGCACACAAGGCAGGCGGGCAAGTAGATAGAGGCAGGCAGCTCAGAGCAAAGTTTTTTAGTTTTAATGATATTTTCTAGTGTCCTGCCAGCAGTGACTTGCACACTTACACGCTTGTACACATTATATATTGCTATCCTACTCTGGCTACTACTTGCAGATGTACCATTTACACTAATTATACCAAAAATCGATTTGCGTACGATTGACAAGCCGCGTCTCAAGGAATTCGTTTTGGAGCACTTGGTCGCCGGCAGGGCCTATGACAACTACAATCACGACGAGAGCGAAGCCTACGGCAACGGCAATGGGCATAAAATCGTTTTTCGTAAATTGGAAAAATCCCACAACAACGTTTGGCTGCTCAATGGCATGCAGATACTGTACAAACTGCGCCTCAATGACAATTTAGTGGCAATTGGCATCGATGGGTATTTGGGCGACCGAAAGTCGCCATACTCCAAGCGCAACATACAGGAAGCGAATAGGTGAGTGCATAGAAAGTACATAAGTCCATATATGGCACATGCAGGCATGTACAAGCTGTTGGACATGCACAGACTTGCCTGCGGTTGAACGGCTGCAAGCAGTAGTTTGTGGCTGACCATACATTACATATGTATATGTGTATAAACTGCAGTAATGGTCAAAGTGCACTTGACAAGAATTTATCATCATTTGCTATGCACAATACGCAAAAACTTTTTCCACCAAACCCAAATCTAAACGCTGCATCTTGCATGTCTTCTACTCTCGTCCAATAGCCCCTACAATGAACCGCAACGGTTGGAACTACGCAATGCGAACAATAGCCATGCACATGCCAAGAACGAACCCATTATCAAGGAGTCAAAGGCCAGTCCACTCATGTCCTTTTTGAGCAACATGAAAACCGGCACCAAAGTGTTTCAGCACTTTCTCTCCAAGAGCAATCTCACTAAGGTTATGGACGATGGCACGTACACGGTGCTCATACCCTCGGACAATGCCTTCCAGCGCTGGCATCCCATCGACTGGGGTTTCTATCCATTCAGCGTGCAGGAGTTCACCGAAAGTGTTTTGCGTAATCATTTCCTGCCCATGCAGCGTCCCTTGCGCATGGCGGATGTGAAGCACATGGAACAGATGACGGTGCAAACAATGGGTGGCGAGGATGTCGTCTTCCATGGGCAGCGTAAGTTGACTTTGTTCGTTGTTGTTGCTGTTGTCTTCGGTTCCGCTATTACGTTCATAAATTTATGACTTTGACTTCGTTTCACTTACAGCAATGCCGACAGTGAATAATGTTTCCATAATGTCGGACTACACGCTCTCCAATGGCAATCAGGTGTTCATTATCTCGGAGGTTTTGTTCGTCTCTGAGGCGGTTGTTTCCAAACTGCATCAGGTAAGCGCAATCGAAGCATTGTTCTTTTTTACAAACTTCCACTTTTGTGCGCAATTTATGTTTTTCACAGATGCACAAGGATAAGGAAACTCCACCTTTGTTGGCCTTCCCTTGGTTTGGCGCACAATTTCTGTCGCATTCGTTTTTGGCACTCGAGCGAGATCCACGCTTCACCCAGATAACCAGGTAAGTGATAAATAACCCAAAGAGAACCTGAGTGTCGCCTAACCAAAGCAACTTTCAGGTATCTTAATAACGCAGAAATCGCACCGCACATCTCTGGCGCTAACTACACATTCTTTGTACCTGAGGACAAGGCGTTCGAGAAACTCGGCTTTGACAAACTCAGCGATGATATCATGGTAAAATTAGCTTATTCCCGATTTTAACATAAGAACATTGAGCCATATTCCCTTTACTCTTTTACAATGCAGGCTTCACCGCGTGGCATCAAAATGCTGCTGAACCACTTTGTACGCGGTCGACTCTACAATCGCGATCTCAGGGACAGCGAGGTCTATGAAACGATTGGCGGTGGCCATCTGAAGATCACACGCAATCCGGGCAGCAACGTAACGAGCGTCAACAACGCGCACATCACCGAGGCCGAGGTGTTCGTCTATAATCTGGGCACCATGTACTACATTGACAACATACTCTATTCGCAAATGCTGCGCGAGTACGTCACGAAGTCCACATCGGGCAAAACGAGAACGCATAAAAATGATGGTGGCGGTGGCAACGGCAGCGGCAATGGCAGTGGCGGCGGTGAGCGCACTCGCTCGGCTGAGGTGGAGATTGTGCCGAATGAGTTCGAAAAGGATGCACATAATGGCGGCGACTATGCAACGCACGATGAGGACGAATTCGAGGATGAGATTATCACGCCCAAAGCGCTGCCCGTACAGATCTACGAGTTGCCTAAATAAAGCGTCGTTTTGGCGACTCTGAACGATAGATTATCGCTTGTTTTGATACTGTCCCGGTTTGCGGTATTCCCAGTATAGAGATCGTCAGTTTGTCTGCTTTGTTTCCGGCTAGTTTTCAACTCAGCGTGTGTGTCAGTTTTTAGGCATGTTTTTGTATAGTTTTTAAATAACAACTTTTAAATGTATATGTTTTATTTTTTGTAACTAGTTTTACCTTTTTCTATAAATCTTAAGTTTTTTTATCGAAGAATATAAATGAAACTCCATAATAAGGGTCTTGCGAAATGAGTATACTAAAATCTCTATAATAATTCGAATATATATAACTAAATATCAAGGAAAAACACAACACTTACTGGCAATTTAAATGTTGCTTTTGGTAGAAGAAAAAAAACAATTATAAGTATATATTATTATATATATATACATATATATATAAATAAATATTGCGTAGCTTTTTGATGTTTATGCTTTTCTAAATAATTAGGGAGGATTTAGAGACATATCGGCTAAAGCTCATATAACTGAAATAGCATTTTAAAAAGTAAAAAGTAATAAAACGAAAAGTCAAAGGAAAGCACTCTTATAACAGTTTTGAAGGTTCGAGTAATTTTTCTGGTGGTGTAAGGCGGCTCGCTGAGTGGGCGTGGCTTGCAGTATACACATAATGTATTATTTTTTTAATTTTACTTTAGTCTTAAACGATTTTATATACATATATACGTTTATAATTTTGATTAAATTTATGTGTGTATTTGTATATGATAAAAAAGCAATGGAATGGCATATGCAATTTATAAATAGTTTGTTAAAAATAATCATTTAAATAAAGAGGAAAAAGAACCACTAGGAAAAGTGCAACTATGTATTTCGATTCACTGATATTTTGTTTAAATAGCCCATAGACTAATAATTATAAGGGATTTGCACATATAGACCATAAAGACTAGAAAGGCAGGGGTTTTTCAGCCGATCGTTCCTGTGGCAGCTATATGTTATAGGTTGAATATCAAAAAACAATATAAACTCGTTATGCCTATGGGCTAGGAGTCTTTATGCCAAATTTGGCGTTTGTTCATACGGACATACAGACGGACGATCTAAAATATATATACTTGTAGGGTATGCCATGCCTATTTCTACCTGTTACATTTCTACAATGTTGCAAAATGTGTTCGAAGAACGGTATTGGTTTTTAGGAAACTATAGAAAACCTTCAAAGGTGAAAAAGGATTAAAGATCACTCGTGTTTTGCTTCCAGAAAACTGACTGTTCATGCAAAACACGACTTAATCAAATTCCAACGATAATATTTCAATTATAAGAGTATAAAACAAAAATAGTTAGTATAATATTGTAAAGCAACGAACCTTCGTATTTTCACTCTATATTATATAATCCTTGTCCTTCATCACTTTAAGTGTGAAGCACATGGATACTTTCATTTATAATAAACTTATACATACATTTTTCAATACTTTATTTTTGAGTGTATATATTGAGATATTAATACATATATAATTCATCAAATACTTGTATACTCGTATATAGTACTCCTGTAATGCTAATTGACTTAAAAAATTAAATAATAGTGTAAACATTCATGAACTAAGAGAACCTAACTCAAAAGCAAAGCTCCCAATCGATTTGAACACACACTGCGACATATTCAGATCGAGGCGAACTTTACTCCTACACAATTCGTTGCCTTTTGTCATCATAGCATCTGCTAATTTAACAATTTTCCATTTTCTGTGAAATTTATGCAACAAAACTAACCGTACGCTAGACGTAGGTTTCACTATAACTAAATATCGGTTAATGCATTTTGATTTCATTTGATTATTGTGCCTTGTGATATGAATGCGGTTAATACAGCGGCATATGTGCCAGCAGTTAATTATTTAAATGAATATTAGGACTATATAGAGTATATATATATATTTATTTATATATATATATATGTGTATACTTGATCACTACTTGCATTACTTTACAGTGGTTTGGCAAATGGTTTTTCATTTGTGTTATTAGGAATCTTTAAACTTGACATACATTTGGAGCTTTAAAAATGCAAATTCTCCGTTCATGGCTTATTTTATATGGAATTGGTATGGTTTCTACAAATCTACCGGTTTACAACGCAAAAGCGATGCGGTTATATTTCTGTTTTTATTACTTAGGGTGCTGTGCATATTTTCTATATGTTTCAAGGTTTTTATTACTTAGGGTGCTGTGCATATTTTCTATATGTTTCAAGGTAATTTTGTGGTTTTTTTGGTTTTTTTAGTTTTGTTTTTAAAATCATATGCCTAATGTTGCGCGCATAAGTTAAGTTAACGTTTAGGTTTTGTTTTTTAATTAATGCAAAATTAACATTCAACAAAACAGCAGCAGATATAGCTAATGAAACATGATGATCATAAAAACGTTTGTTTAACTTTGTTTTGTCCATTAACAAATTGCTTGAAACAAAATCCAACGTTTAGACTTTAACATTAGATATTGGCTAATATTGCAATAAAAAAAAAAATTTTGTTGGCTTAGAACTTAAACTTAACTTACCATATAAATCAAAAGGTTGCTTGAGTTATTTAAGCTTAAATAATGGCATGTGTACAAAAGCTAAAAAGTTAGTAACTAGGAGCATGCGGCATTGTTTAAACTATTTAAATGTCGTTTTGTTCATTCTTTTCAATGTTTGCAGCAGTTGCTGTAGTAGGTGTGTTGGCTGACATGCCAACATCAGTCTCGCTATCACTCAAACTGCTAACTTCGCATTCCATGACTGTCACGATGGCATCGACGTGCAGCTCCACATTGCAACCACCAACAGCGCCTTCGAGTTCATCGGGTTCAGCCGCAACGGGCAGCGACTGCTGCAATGTGGCCGAGTTCGCTGTTGCTGTTGGCGCCGACATATTCACTGTTGCTTGGGTCTCAACTGCAGTCGGTTTGGGCGCAGCCAGCGCAGGCTCAACCGTTTCCAATGCCGGCTCTGTCATGGTCTTGCATTGCCTCGGCTTGAAGGTGTTGTTGTGCGCATTCAACTCGTACTTCTTAAAAGGATCACCCAGCTTAGCAGCGTTAATGCCATTGCCAGTGGCGCCGGTGTTAGCCGTTGCATTGCTGCGTTGCAAGCGACGCTGCTGATGGCTGAAGGTCGGACTTTCCGAACGAGCGCGCTGTAACTGTGGCCGGTGATGGCCAAAATAGTGCTCCGTATCACGTGAACGCCCAAACTCGAATCCATTTTGCCATTTAACGCGCACATTCTCATACGAGGGATCGTCGAAGCCTGCAATGCGCGTGGGATGTGTGTGTGCGCATTGGCGCAGACGATTTAAGGTGCTGTGTATTGGACGCGGTGCCAGGCGTACGTTCGATCTTGCGTTGCCCGCGCCCGCGTCGCGCGCGTTGACATTGTAACGCACAAGATCCTGCGGCAAGCCGCCGAGACGAGGCGTGCCATATGGATTCGACATATGCGAAGAGACTGACTGCGTATCGCAGTTGACACAGTCACGCGAGAACATGAAATTGAAGTCGATCATCTGCATGTGGGTGAGAACTTATGTTAAAAAGTAATCTCTATTGCTGGCATTTAAATGTCAATCTTACCTTACAGTCTGGACCCTGACCCATCCACATGGGCAGCCACTTGTTGACGAGCAGCCACTGCAGACTAGACTTCGAAATACGATTCAATGTGCCGTTGCCACTTTCGGCTGTGGCACGTCCGCCACCCACTTTTTTGGTTACGGCTTGCTTAATCGATACTGTCTTTTCTCCGCTTCCTTCTTTGCTTGCCGACTTGTTGGCACTGGCGTTAAGTGTTTTGGCCTTGGGTATGGCGCCGGTTTGACGGCCACCGCCTAAGCAGGCAGAACCGACTCCGGCAACGCCGACAGCACCTCCAACAGCGGCTACTGCTGCCGCACCTGCGCCTGACTCAGCGTTACTGCTGCTTGCAGTTGTTGTGCCCATGGCTGGGCCAGCGGAAGCTGAACGTGCCTCACGATCCTTCGAGCTGTTAGGTGAGACCACTGTAGGGTATGCGTCTCCTGCTTTGTAAATGTTGCTCATACTTTGCGAATTTTCGCCATGCAGGCAACTAAAGAATGATGAACTGCTGTTCTTGACGTTCGTCGCATCCTTTGATGGTGCATAACTCTCGGGCATGTTGTAAATATTTGCACTGGCGCTATTGTTCGCGGAACCCGCAGTTTCACTATTACCGGCTGCTGATGAAGCATTTAAACGTATATGCCCAACGGTGCCATAATGCGAATGGCCGAGAACGGCATAGTGTCCGCCCAGGTTGTAATGATCAATATTGCCGCAGGAGGAGCTCAGATGACGCTCAATTCGTCCAACTCCGTGGCCGAGTACAAAGGGACGCGTATAAAGACGTGGTGTTTGACCCGAAAGTGCTTCTCCTAAATTTATGTAGAGTGGCTCGTCCCGTATTTGCTCGTAGATATTCTCATAACGCATGGGCAAGCGATAGTTGGAGTTGTAGCCATCCGTGGACTCTGTATCATCGAAGCTACGTTGGCGCTGGCGCTGATGGCGAGCAAAGAAGGGCGCATTGCGTAAGGTGGCGCTAGCAGCGTAGCGATTTTCAAGCCTAAAGTTGCGCCGTATGCCTAAGCTAGAACGCACGGAGCGTGGTATGTCGTAGGCGGCGTGAGATCGATCGTATAAGTCATTGCGATAACTGACTGGCATTACGCGATGCTGTGATGGCTGCTGATGGTTGTTTTGATTCAGGTTCTGGTTCTGGTTTGCATTTTGATTAACTTCGTTTAATGGTGCTTGTGGTTGCTGTTGTTGTTGCGGCTGTTGTGTCTCATCAACTGACGCAGGGGCGTTAGCAGCGGCTGCTGGACCTATTGGCGCATAGATGTTCTCATAATGACGATGCTGTTGTTGCTGCTGCAAATTACTGTAGGTGTTGTTGTTAGTATTATCGTTGCGTGCATAGCCAACGGCACCTTCAACAGTGCCCTCAGCCTGGCTATTCTCATCATCAATGATGCCAATGGCAACTGTACCCGCTTGACTGTAAGAAAACAAAGAAAAAAAAACGAATGCAATAAGAACTGATCACGAAATATTGGTCATTTCGCTACTCACCGTGCCAACGCACCCTGCTCCTCCATTCATTGAGGCTTATCAATCATACATACTCCCGCATAACTGCGTCCAATGGTCATGGAAGCGGGCAAAATACGCCAAGTATCTGTTTCGGGGCAATAGACCTCAACTGAAGCTAAATTCGAGGTGCCATCATCACCACCTACGACATATAGAAGTCCATCGTGTGCCACAACGCCCGCATTGCGACGGCAGAATGACATATCTGACACCGAGCGCCATTGGTTTGTCTCACTGTCATAGGCCTCAACAGACTTACGCACCATAGGCCCATCATGTCCTCCCACAGCATAGAGTATATTATTTAACACGCCCACACCTGCACCACTGCGCCGCGCAGACATGTCTGCCACCGGCGACCAATAATCAGTATCTGGATTATAACGTTCCACTGACGATAGACACTGCCGCGAGAAGCCATCATAGCCGCCCACTGCATAGAGCAGACCATTCACTACGCCAACACCCACGGAACTGCGACGCGTTGACATGGATGCAATGAATCGCCAAACGAGCGTCTTCGGATCGAACACTTCGGCACTGCATAGGCCTGTAGTGCCGTCAAAGCCACCCACCGCATAAATGCATCCGTTTAGCACAGCTACGCCAAGCGTCGACCGTCTTGCCTCCATGTTGCTGCACGCAGACCACTGATCTGTCACTGGGTCGTAGACGTCAACCGTACGCACTCGCAAAGAACCATTGAAACCACCCACGGCATAGACCTTATCTCCCAGCACAGAAAGTCCGCTGCGGCAACGCCGATTGGGCATTTCGGCGGCTTGATACCATTTTTCTTCCCGCAAATCGTACCACTCTACGGAGCGAATTGCCTTAGGCGCTTGCCCGCCAATAACCAGCAAAATTTTCGGCAAGCCCACAGGTTTGCGAGGTACCGTGCGCACTGACTTGGTTTCAGTTGGCAGCAGATGATAAGTCAGTGCTTCGATAATCAAATTTTTGCAGAGAATGTTACCATCAAGTAGCGACTCTTTGTCAACTCGTTGTGTTATGTATTCCTTGGTCAAAAACGGTAGACGCACATGTTCCATCAGCGTTGATGTGTATTGCTCACGCATGGGAACATCATAGCGCAACCAGGCGATGACGCACTCGTAAACCTTTTCCTCACTGGGCACCGAAATGCGATCATTGGAGATCAGCCCAACCACCTGATCGGCGGTCAGATTAAGAAACTCATCGAATTGTATGACCTCACTGTGTGAGTATGGCAATTGTGTTAGAACGAAATCATTACACAAACGTAGAATACTCACTTAAAATGCTGCTCAATGTAAGTGTCGGCATAGTTCAACAACTCCACGCAAGCGTGCAAGTCCGCAAACTCGCGTATGCCCAGGCAATTGCTAGCATCAAGTTGTGTCTGCAAATAGTCGCAGCAAGCGTCCCGGACATCGGTCAACTGCAGCAGATTGGCCGCCGTAAGCAATACCTGCACATTGTCCTCGTTCACCTCCACCGTTGATGTGTAGACATAATCGACAAGCAGCTCCAGCGCTCGCGGATCCACTGCTTGCAGTGTGATGCGAGCCTGTCGAGACTCCTCAAAACCTGTGAACATGGCATAGAAGTATGGCGAGCACGAGGCGAGCACCATTTTGTGTGCGTGAATTTCGACCTCGTCGGCAACCAGTATGACATCGCAAAGCTGCTTTTGCCTGTAATTAATGCAGGGACAAATTTTTAATAAGCTACTTGTAATATGCATTTAAAACCCATTTAAAAAAAACCGGTTTTTGTCTTTTGATTTTTGAAAATTTTCCAAAATCTGATAACAAATCACGGAAGCCGCTACCTCGCACTCAAGTTCAAGGTCGAGCGTGTTAAAGCGAACCAAAGTCTAAAACAAAACCAATAATAATAAATATGCAAAAAAAAAAAATTTTTTTTCTGATATTTGCTTAGCGTCTTAATATTATTCACATTTTTTTTTTTTTTTTGTTTTGTTTTAATATTTTTTTTTGGCTCAATGCCGAGTTGTGTGATTCGTCGTCTTACTCACTTGCGCATTTCATTCATGGCCTCGAAGGAACGAGCGGTGTGCTGCTCATTGCTGTAGTGTCCTACGATGAAATCCTTGCCATTTGGCCGCTGTATATGCTTCTGTGAGCTCTCGTCGAGCGAATTTTGACTGGCATAACGGAGCAGACAACTGCCACGCTCCATACCGCTACCTTCAGCTGCAGAGTTCTGCTGTTGCTGATGCAGTTGGTTTTGCTGTTGTGGCGGTTGAGCGTTTCCGCCGCCAGCAGGCATATTTACGGCTCCAGCAGCACCAGCTGCCCCGTTATTATTATTCTGCTGGTTATTGTTGTTGTTGCTGCTGGCATTGCTCAAATTGCTCATGATACTAAAAACGGACGCAGAAATCAGAGATATCATTCACACCAAATGCGCGCACACACGTCACACACCGTACACTAGTGCAATATACGTATCTTTTCTACACTGATTATCAAAAACCCCGTTTTTTCTGTTTGATTTAACACAAGAAATTTTGACAAAGGAATTTCAGCCGTTGTTGTTGTCGCGAGTTTCGGTATAACAACAAAAATGCAGAAGCGTTGCAAACGCCTGATAGGACAGAGGTTTCTGTTCCACCGCTCGTCTTCTTCTTACGTAGATTCCAGAGTTGTCATAATGAATCAGTAATTTGAATTTTTGGGGGCATCATTACTATAATTATACGAAAAAATATTTACAATATAATCCTATAAAGAGAAAAACATTTTCACATTAATTTGGTATACTTGATGATTTGCTATCTCAATAAATACAGCCAATTAGCATCAACAACATAACTATCACAAAGTAATGGCAACCCTAAAAGAAGTTTGACCAGGGCTTCTCTATTGTATTGCCAGTCACACAGCAACAGCAGATTGCACTGGTTACTCGAATATAATCCGGACCAAACAATTGGTACCAGTGGGCCATTTTGAGGATTTTCGGTAACTCAAACTTGTAGAAGAATTATAACATGAACTGATATCAACTGCAACGACTTCTGTTGATGCGTTTTTAATTATAATGCAATCCTTATGCTTATGCTACTCACCCTGAGAATGGTAATAAATCTGCTGCTTCTTGATTTTGTGTAAACCTGCCAGTTTAAAAAATCGTCTAAATGGCGGTATTTGGGCTGTCAATAGTGGAAGAGGAAGATGATTTTGTATCAAAGAAACATATGTCGCAGTAACAACATCTGAATTTTTTATGTGTAAACATCTATGCTCTCAGGGGGAAAAAATCTCGTTTCACAATGGTGCAAAAATCAAGTATAGATCTAAATACATATGTTTCGATCTAAATACATAATAAAGCAACGGCCAGTTGGAGCGGATGTTGGCTTCATTAAGTATAACTATATGAAATGTAACACATTCAAAGCATTGAAAAGTATAAAGAGGAAAATAACTACAAGAGTCCGATATATCATGATTTAATTGTGCTAGCGCCGCACAGTTTGAAATACATTGGTGTAAATTGAAACCATATGTATTTCATTTAACTAAACAGCTATTTAACGTATAATCAATAGCAACAGCGGTAACAGCACATAAAGCAGAATGGAGGTAATTTTAATTATAATTAAAATTCAATAAGATCACAATATGAATTAAAAGAAATTTTATAGAGAACATTAGAAGAAAGAAGGTCCAGAAGCGCTGCATATCAAAATCTTTAATTATTATAGGTTTACACATCCCCCCTGTAATCCGACTCACAATGGTTTTTTTTGTGCAAATGTTGCCGTGAAACATATGTTTATGAGCAGTGGCATGTTGCCGCATCTTAAAAGTTGACGCAGCAAGTTGCCGACTTGCAGCGCTTCGAGCCAACTTTTCTTGTTGTTGCTTTATCAGTCGTAAAATAGCATAGCTTGTAGTTGTGCGGGTTGTATGGTTTTGGTAATTCGACGGGTTCAGATTAAATGGTGCATTAAATTACGTTTTTTGCCGGCATGCAGTGATAAGCAATGCAGCAGGTGCAATCGTCGTGTGTTTGTTCGCCGAGATACTTAATTTTTTAGCTGTTGGAGCATTTAAAACCCCAACTGACATTAGATTTGACTGTCGTAGTCTTTCTGACGCCACTTCTTACAACACGATGTCAGCTCTCGGTCGTTTTAGTTTTTTATTGTTTGTGCTGCTAAGCCCGGCATATGGCTACGTCTGTGGCTGGTATTAAAAAAAAAAACTGTAGAGTGCTCGTAAAAACGAAAGTGAATTCACCATAAAAAAGTAAGAAAAATAAACATACTTTTGCCTGCTTCCGGCATTGCTTAAATTTCACTTAATTTTCGTTACTTAAAGTTGTCGCCGCATTACTCTTAAATGTAATAAATTCATGTTAAGGCCCTTTTGTTAATTTGTGCGTATGCTGTCCAAAAAAAGAAATTTCAACCTTAAACGAGCATTAGCATAGTTCTGCTTCACTCCAACTTCACCTAAATAACGTGCTTCTTGTGCTCATTCAACGTCTGCCTGTCTTCTCGCTTTCACCACTTTACACTCCGTCACGCGCTTGCCATGCCAATAAGTAAACAAACAAACGCCACAGTTTAACTGTAAAAAGGACAACGCTGTTCTTGCTCTTCTCTGTTTTAACACACTTTCACCCAACGACGCACAGTCCATCTCGTTCTGTTCCCATTAGGCTCGCGTAATTATTCTGATTTGGCGCGTACAACAACAATGGTTGCACACGAAAGAAAACACACAACTCCGCTGCAATAGCGCGTCCCCTCGTCCCTTCTTTTCGTGTTGAATGCGACGCAGTAATTATTACGTATTTTATTCTACTTTTATTGTTGGTTTTCCTAACGCGCTGGCTTTTGTCTTATCGCTTAAAAATGGACCACACGAAGTCTGACCACGCGAATTTGTAATCGAAAGCGAACAGTACAATAAAGGACGATTATCGTGTCGTAGTCCAAGGACTTCTGCTAAGTCAGCCTTTTCGATTGTCTATGTAAGTGAATATCTCGATTCCGTTTTATACTATTTTCTTTTCATTTTATGTTTTCTCTTTGCTCATTTGCATAATTCATTTTTAGCATTCTACAAGGATTTTTTAATCTTTATTGTGAATCTAATGATGCTCTAATTTTTTTCATTTATATATTTAGATTACAAGTATGTACGGTATAGCTGCTATTTTATACATATGTATGTATGTTACATATATGTTTCATTAGTTTTTCAAGAGTTATAAGATCAATTTTAACTCTCCCAATGTACGTATGGGTTGTAACAATGAATCTGCTGCATTTGGAATAGCTGATATTGATTACATACTTCATAACTTCAGCAATAACCTGTATCAGGTGAATTTCATGTAATTGGAATTTATCAAAAAATTTATGATGATGACCTCAGGGAAAATATGTAAATCTTGCAATTTATCTTAAACCGTATACACATACATACATTAAAACACGCAAAGTGCAGAGGTGAGAAATTCTCTATATTCATTAAATTTCATTTTTCTTTTTTTATTGATAACTCAGTATATCCCTGCTGACTGAAATGTGATAACAGCGAATTGTAATTATATTGCGTTGCACTATCAGTTTTAATTTTTTTTTATGAAGGGAAAATTGTCAATTAGTTGAAAATTTTATCTTTGCAATTAGTTTGGCCCGGCACACCGATGACTACATCCACGCTTCTCAAACCACCCACATACCCACATCCTCAGACTTACACGTCAATGAATGATTTACTTCGATTATAAAATTGCGCATTAACAAAATCATTTGCGCCAACACACGACAGTAATAATGAAAAAAGAAAAAAATTATTGCAAAATACACTTTATCAATATAATTGGAAATATATTGTCACTGCAACGACATCGCGATAGTATTTTGTTGTTGTTGTTATGGTCCTGCTGCTGCAGCACACTGGTAGCTTCGCAACGCATTGACGCGCTTTGTGAATAACCAACTAATTGGAATCGGGTTGAAAGTTTTGACGTGGGTGTGGGTGGGGTTTGTCCTTTAAAAATTCAGTGCCCTAGCTGGGGAAAAGCAGTAGGAGTGTTTGAAAATGTTCTACTAATTAGTGTTGATTGTGTGAGATGACGTCAAAAGCTGCAGGCTAGCGATAACCGACTTTGTTAGGTTTATGTGTTTGAAGGTTTGCGAAATTAAACTTCAGCGATGCATGACGACTAGGGTTAAAGGAAGCTTAGAGCTAATAAAATAATGTACGGCTTGGTCATTTCTAGAAATCGCATCTATTAAATCAAATTAAAATGAATTAGTTAAAGTTTTTAAGATAACCTAACTTCGCATTAATCTTACAGAAGTCTGGAAAGCTTCTACACGAACTCTTGAAGCTCTCTTGAAATTAGCTTTAAGGAAATCTTAGTAAAACCTGAATGCGCCGCTTTGTAGGAACTCGATTCGTCACTATTAGATTAAGTAGATTTACAAATGAAAAATCTGGACAGACGGACGGACAAACTAACATAACCTTTGCAGATCAAGAATATATATACCTTGTGGGGTCTGTCACGCCTCTTTCTGCCTGTTACATACAAATTTAATATACCCTTTATCATCTTTTGGTGCAGGGTATAAAAATTACAAAAATTCATTTTCAAACGTTGTATGTAACATTTTCTGTCACCATATCATTGCTTAAGATGACAAACAAAGCTTGTTGGTAAAAGGGCGGATAAACGTATGCTTCGATTTGCTTATGTAAACCAATACTACAAACAAAATTCAAACAACACTAGGCAGCTAGCAAAATTTAATTTACCCAACGATACTCAGAATGTCGGACAAAAATGGCAGGAATCTAAACCATAAACAAAGCTTTTTTTGCTACCATATTGTCTATACAATATCAATCTTGAGCTGTTATTTAGTAAATGGGTCTTTAACTGGGATTTTATGCATATATTGCTTTACGAGTATGTTTATTCGCATTTGATATGCGTCATTAACGAAGGCAATCTACGAGCAAAATGTCTATTAGGGAACCGCAAGTCGAGCACAAGAGTCATTTTATGTGGAAGATATTCAATTATTGAGCCAGCGTATGTGTGTTTAATGCTAAAATGTGGCATTTGTGTCATATTTAAACGTTTTGGTTTGTGCTTGTGCAATTGATAACGTTTTTCATAAATCAGACAAATATGTCTGCTGCTAATATTTATTTAAATTTCCGCCTGCTTGGTTATGTTGCCTCGCGATTAGGTTTTCTTTAAATTGTTTTTTTGCAGGCGGAATATATTTTTTCTTTTTGTGTCTGCATGCATGAATGTTAAACATTATGTAGAGAATTACATGCGAAAAATATGTTGCCTACTTGCAGGCTGAGACAAATGTTTGTAATTAGCAATGGCTTTTCGCATTTTCTCGCCTGACAGCTTTAATTGCTTTTTAATGAGCACACATCAAATAAAGCAACTTTTTATTTGCAATTAAATTGCGCAAGATAAAAAGGATATGTGAGATTTATGCGGCTGCAACGCATATCGTAGAATCAGAGCACACCCAAAGGAGCTAAACGCTGCCCCAAGATCATTTTATGCACGAACACGCACAACACGCAGCCAAGCAGCAGAGTAGAGAAAAGGCAAGCATGACAAAGTGATGCCTGCTAAAGGGCTAGCGCCGAGCAAATGCGTGCAGCACAAGTGTCAAATCCTTCGAGATTACTTGTAAATTATGCTTACAATCCTTTTAAGCTGTCACTTTTATTGAGTATAATTTTGCGTATAAATAGAAAACGGGCCAAAAAAAAAAACAAAAAAAAAAACAAAAAAAAAAGAAAACGAAAAAAAAATCCTAAATAAATAAATAAATGCCCAGAACGGCAATCAAAAGGCGACAAAACGCAAAGAAATGCTCTACTAAATGAGTAAAATTCCCGACGTCGACGTCGTCGACAACGATGATATTGGCAACAGCAGCTGCGCCAATGTTGCCAACTTAATGCCTTTGGCACGAATTTCCGTTTGGTAGGCTCGTCTTGGCAAAGACTTGTCTTCCTCTTCATCGATTCGTTGTCAACAGTTGTGCGAACGCTAGGGGCCAAAAGCATAAAACACGCTTTACCCACAAAGTAGGCACGAAGCGTCGTGCGTATTTGCATATGCGTTTTGGCAGCATTTGTCGGCGCACAACGCACAGCGACCACATTTGGACCACACATGTGCGCTTCTGGGGCTGGCTGCCAACAGTTTCAATTTCATTGAAAGCGCCTTACACTCGAGAGAGCGCTTATCTATGCCAGCAAACACAAACAGCCAACAGCCAACAGCCAACAGCCAGCAGCCAGCAGCTCAGCACGCGAGTATTCGTGTGCGCAGAGCTCAGCTGAGCTCAGTTCACCTCGACGCGACGCAACGTGACGCGACGCTTGTGTCAGCAACTTTCGTTGCCGCAAAACTAATGAAATTGTTTTTCCTTTTTCCTGTGTGCGTTGATTATATGCAGAGTGTGTTAGATGTATATGTGCAAATTTATTTATTTGATTTTCATTTTGTGGTTGCCGTTATATTTCCAGTGTTTGTTGTTATTGTAGCGCGTATTGCCTTTTTATGTTCCTCTTGGTTTTGATTTGATATTCACCCTCTCGCTAAGCGGATTTAGCAATTCAAATGCTGAGCTCAAGTACTCGTCGCATTCACCATGTGGCACTGCTTAAAGGCACAAATGCCTGATGTGCGTTGTGCTGCCACATAAAACCGAAAAAAAGAGCAAAGCCATACATTTTTCAGCATTTCTTGATTTTATGCCTAAACATTTTATGTTATTGCGCGTAAGTCACGTTGGCCTTTATGTAGCACAAGTAAAGTGTAACAAAATTTATGTTGTTATGTTATATATACAGAAAGTTGTGCAAAGATCATATAAGCGTTTAAAACGCTGTCATTTTTTAGTATACCAATTTTACTACTCTTCCGGTTTTTGGGTTGTATATATTTATTTTTTTTTTTTTTTTGGTATGCAATATATGTAAGAACAAGTTAAAATTAAATGTAAACACTTTTGTATCGTATTGAGGATTGCGTAAAACTTATATTGAAATGTTTCGAAAGTTCCGCTTGGGATTTATTTTGTAAATTTTGTGCTTACACGACAGTGCCTACTTTAAAATAACATTCTATTACAAGAAAGTAATAATACTTAAAATAAATTATTAAATCTATTAGACTTTTAAAAGGTACTTTGCCGTTGCTCATAAAGTCATTTTGATGAATGGTCGCATTGAAGTTGCCTTCCCTGTCTATGTTTAACTTAGATTAGAATTGACAGCATGCCCTAAATAGACTTTGGCAACAAATAGTCAAGCTCAAGGCATCTAGTTTCGTTTTTCTTTGGTTCACTTTCTGAGTCACCTTTTGATAAGAGGATTGACTACTTTGTTAAATTTAAAGTTTGCCATTTACTAAATGATTCAGCCATTATTGATTGTGAAGCTTGGACCTTGTCCTATGCATTGTAAGCAAAAGCTCCGACATTCAGTTGTCCTTTACTTAATATACAATAACATTCAATTTAATTAACGTCTAAGTATTTCACTCAATTTGCAATTCATAAGCCTGACAAATGAAAATCTGACAAATAAAAATCTTTAACACATACAAAGGTACGAAACCTTTGAAAAACATGTCGCAAATCGGAAATCCAACACAGAAGTGTCAAACAATGAAACGCATTGAAAATGCTTACGGCTGGCGATTTTCAACGAACGCAGTTGGTAAATAAATGTAAACATCAACTTATACGACAGCTTACAATGTACATAACCAAGAAAAATGACAACAGTTAAGAAAATAGCCAACAAAAACAACAGCAACAGAGACTAAAGAATGAAGTTAGATTTATACACACGCGCTTGTCAGAAGCCACAGCATATCAATGGACACGTCGCTGGCTTTCACTGCACGTGTCACACAAAAAGTCACGTAGCAAACATTTACTGCATGCGGCGTATTGCGTATTATGTATACGACTCGTTGAACGCAACGCAATGCTTATTAACTGCTTAAACGCTGACTTGAGTGTTGCGAATTTGTCTTAGATGTGGCTTAACAAAACTGTTGATGTTCTCTAAGAAGTATTTGAAGCGTCTACATACAAAATGATTTTTCATATCTTCCTTAATGTAGGCAGTCCTGTGTGGAAGTTTTTGTGCATACTGATGCGTGCCACTGTGGTATTCAGACTCCCACGTTGCCATCGCTGCTAATTAGCTAATTAGTTACGTTGGGTTTCCCATTACACTTTTGCTAAGTGTAAATAGACGACGCAACTGAAGTTGCTCATATGCGTAGGCTTTAAGCGCATCACCATAAGCAATTCATTATAATTTTCTTATATAATTAAAATATGTCTGCTGAGGGAAAATTAGGCTGAGATAGCTCAGCTCTTTGTTGCGTATTCTATTGCTTTTGCTGCGACGTTAGGATACATCGTAAATCCTTTACGGTGTCTGACATGTTGACTTATAACGGGACGAAAAAAAAAAACATAATGGAAAAACACGAGAAATATATAAGAGCGTAAACAAAGGCATTATCCTTCTTCTCGGCTGCTATTGCTGTCATGCTGCGCCAGCCATCGTCCGCCAGTCAGCAGCTGAAGCTAAATTTCATAGACGATTTTTGTTACGCAGATAAGCAGCCGAACAAATATGCCGCCATTCGTTGGTTTGTCTGTGGCTTTTGCGTTGTTTTATAAAAATATTTTTTATGTAAAAATACAAATAACACAAGAATGTATTTTAACTTCTTTAACGTCTAACCGTTATTGTGATTATATAATAAATTAAATTCCTTAATGATTAATTGATTCAAAACCAAATGATGGGGCATACGTTTATTTTAAAGGGAATATAAAAAATGGTAACTTAAAAAAATTGGGTTAATCTAACGAAAATGACATAAGTAAAATTTAACAAATTTTGTCGCTGTCAGCTTGGTATTTATTTATTTAACAGATACACTCCTGCACTCAGAATCTTAGTTAGTCCATTGCGTTAATTTAGCCTGTCTAGTAAAATCTTCTCTTTCTTGGCTAGAGAATGGTTTCGACGGTATTTTTCGAAAAAAATGTTATAATTATACGTATGATCTTTTATGATCTTCACTGCTTTATTTTTTTTATATTTTTTTGTATTTAACCAACTATTTGCTTTAAATGCTGTAAAATAAAGTTAATCGTGCATAGCCATCATATTTAGTTTGCCTTCAGTTTAAAGGTAAAATCGAATTGTAAGCATTCAATATAGAAGCAAACTGCAAAATGTTTGCTAAATATAACTTAATAACAAGACAATCCTAGCCTCCTGCCGCACAAAGTACTGCAATTGCATACGAAAGCAAAACGTTTACAAACGATTCTCATTTTGTTACACGTGTACGACTGGCAGGTCTGCTACTACCTACCATTTCGCCTGCGCACATCCAAAGCACCCAACTGTGTTGAACTCTTACCTAAGCAGACGCTGGAGACTTCATGTTTACACGTTACTCATATAGGATTAATAATGATGTCTGCTGCTGTTTGCAAATCGAATGCCAGCGCAGACAGCAGCTGTAAAGAGTTTGCCGTGCTGTATTTGGAATCAGTGTTGTTGTTATTGTTGCCATTGACTTTGTCGTCTTGCGACTGATGCATAAAAGTAAGCGATTTTGCTACTTGCATAGCTTGTTTATTTATTTTGCTCTCGAGTCCTTTGATGGATAGCAAGTGAAAAATTTATGTCCGCAAAAGCATCTGCCAACGTCCCACTCAAAGCTAAAGTTCAATTTTAATTTCATTTCCAATGCATAACCTTCGATGCGCCTTACTGCCGTCGTCAGTCTTGTGCGAAATGTGCAACTTGTGTTGGATTGTCGCGATTTATCAGCATTTTACATGCTTTTTTTTTTTATTAAACACAGATGTTTTTTTGAAAAACATATATATTAAACTACTGCATCCTTAGCGCACGAGTGTGTCGACTTCACAGTTATTTGCATAGCGTATATGCAGCATTGGAAAAAATTCATATAGTTGCGCCAACTTTTTGCACAAATTCACATTGTCAGGCGTTTAAATTGCAAGTGAGTGTAACACATTGTTGATAAAAAGTAGAAAGAAAGTAAAAAGTATCCTTTTTTTTTCATTTAGAGTTTTTGTTTGACTTCTTTTAGTATACAAATATATGCAAATGTCAGCTACACAAAAAGTTGATGGGTGTGCTTAAAATACTTGCAATAATATATGTTTCGTAAAATTTTATTTTTGTGGCATTTTTTAGGTAAATGCCAGCGGGCATTTAGTTGCGTAATAATGATTGTGCAAAATTAGATTTGTATAAATAAACTGTAAGAAATTTTTGCAATTTATTAAAGCGGCATAAATTAATATGTCCATGTTAAGATAAAATTTGTTTTATTCATGAACGATTTCCTATTTATGTGGTTTATTCATGCATGCATATATATGCAGGCTACAATGCTTACTAATAAAATGGCCAAGTTGTTATTTTAACATAACTGTAATTTAATGAGTTCTTGTAAGATCATATCTACTTTCTGTCTGCAAAGAAATGTTTAAGTAAATTAAATTGAAAGAGCTTGTCTTTAAGGTTCTTCATTTCCAAAAAGTGAAAACCTGCAGACCAGTAGATGTATTTGACGACGATGGCACATTAAATGATATATAATATAATATTTCTATTTCTACTAAGTTTTTGTCACCTAATTTAACTGTTCCATGATCTGGCATGATCTGGCCTTGATTGGCTTTAGGGCTGTTCGATTTTGTGTGCATTTCATTTTTCGTTTACTTTTATGTGGTTTTTATTTTGTTTTTTATTATATACATACATTAATATATTAATGTATTATATTATATTACTATGTTAATTTTTTTTTTATTTTATGTATATTTTTTATTTGTTTCTGCTTTTTGAATTTGTATTTTGTATTGATTAGAAGTTCCGTTTGCTTAATTAGAATTCCTTATATTTAAGCAAACAAGTTAAACAATTAATCACGAACTTATCATATTAATATGCAAAAGTTTAATTAATAAAATAATAATAAAATATCAAGTAAAAAAATTTTATTGGTTTATTTAACTCGTTTACTAAAACATTTCCATAATTTGCATCTTATTTTTTTTTTTTCTAATTTTATTTAAATTGCTTTTTGTGAGCTGTATACAACAATCGTCAAATATTTATGACAATGCCATATAAATTGAACTTCAATTGGGAAAAATGCAATTTGCAGTTACACACAACAAGGACATGTTATCAAACTTGGTTGCAAATAAGTTTGCATCCTTAGCTAAAACGCAAAGTTCACACAACTGGCGCAGGGTCAAGCTACAGCAAAACTGTTGGCATCCTTTTGCACTTGGAATGCTTTATGCGGGTTCGGACTTAAACGTTGTCCATGTGCATTCATATCAATTTCACTTATGTTTTGTGTAATACGCAGTTTTGCTACTCGAGTACGAAGGGCGAAGGGTTGCTGGCCATTCAAGAACGTGTAATTCTCGCTGGCCTTTGCAACTGTCTGCTGTAATAAATTCAATTAAGTTGTCGAAATGATGCAGCACTATGTGATGTACATATTTTGGCTTGGCATTGAAAACACAATTGAGTCCTCATGCGTCTTTGTTTTTTGCCTTTTTTGTGCGTCTCATTTTCTTTTGCTTTGTTTTATTTATTTTTTATTGTGTTAGCTTGAAGCGCCTACGCATTTGTGCGTATATGCAGAGAATAAATCACTTAAGCCAATTAATGTTTAATCTGTGCTTTCAGCACTAAACACATCAAAAGCAATTTCAGCATTTGCGTCGAAAATCGGGCCAAAACAATAATAACGCGATAAAAACGCACAATAAACCATACGGACCGAAATGGCGTCGCCAACATTTGGTTTGCTTTATGCTTACAAACGTGGGGCTGGTAATCCCTATTATCATTAATCATTATATAATGCACAAATACCTTTGCACTCGCTAATCAAACACCATCACCTAATGCGACAACTCGTGTGTTTGTTGTTTATTTATTTGTTTATTTATTTTGACTTCGAAATTTTGCAGCAATGAATCTTACTTCACAGTAATGTAAGTTAATAAAACTGTTAACTACTCTCATGATTCAAAAAGGTTTATGCATAAATTGGTCGATTTTTAGAAAAAATATTTGTTGGGCGGGTTTTTTGTTAATGTGCCTACATTAAAGCAAAAATCCATGACGTTTGATAATGACAGTTTAATAGGAAAGTTGAAACCACCTTTGACCTATTGTGGCTTTGCTAAGATTTTGAAGTCTTTAAAATTCAGTAAGTAAGCTGAATTCCTACCTAACCTAACTTTCTATGCAAATGGTAATTTTATATTTGCCATAAAGCTTTCAACTTTTATTTTTAGAATAATTTAGAAATTATCAACTCACAAATTGCAAATTGCTAATTTTTACGTATATATTCAAATATGTCTATATTTTCTTTATTGCACTTTATGTTACAATAAAAATATCAAACACTTATTGCTCCGTTTCACTATGTCCGAAAGTCGCTGTTGTGTGTCTAATACATTTACGCAGAAAATGCCAAACAATTAACCTAATTAATTTCGCGTACTCGAGGCAATTAAAACTGTCTGCAATGTGATCAAATTGTGGTTATTCAATAAAAATACAATGACACACGAACCAAAATTAAATAAAGAAAAAGTTCAACTGACATTTGCAGACATGCAAATTTTCAATCAACAAATGGTCATAACCTTGACCACTTAATGAACATCTTGGTACAAGCGCTAAATTGGCAAACAAGCGACACGCTTAATTAATTAAAACGCCTGCGCCTGCGCGTGAGGCTGAGGCTAAGACTGCAGCATAACAAACTTCGAATGCATCATTTTTGATTAATTACCAATTTGGGTTGATTGTCTTTATTGACTTAGTCGACAGCTGGCTGTCGGACATTCCTTGTAACGCGTAACCTAAGCAACATTATTTTTTATTTTATGATGCTCGAGTCGTGACTGCTTGGCAAATTGAAAAATGCGCACAACCACAACACGACTACCAAGGGAAACATGAAAGTTGAGTAAAGCGAAAACCGAAGGCAAACTTTTGCTTGCTTCCAGTCAATTTATCACAAGTTGGTTTTTTTTTTTTATTTTTACTTGTGTGTGGTTACTTAAATAAATGCAAGGGTATCAAACTTCGGCAGGATATTGAAAAAACATCTGGGGCGCATAAAATTGCCAAAGTAATACACCGAGTGGCCAATTTAGGTATAATATTGATTACTGTGTGCTTTTAGTGCCTAAGTCGTCGAGAATTTGCGCCTGCTTTTGCATGCATTGGGCACTTAATGTTGTTTGAGCTTTTGTAATTGTTGCGCATTACTTGGCAACAAAAATGTAATAATAATAAATAAGCTTAGAGATGGTGGAAAAAAGGCAAAAAATAGCAATATGGCCAAGTCAGTGCCCAAATGTTTTTCCTTTTTTTTTATTTATTTGTTTGCTGGCATTTTGTCACGTGGGCTTATGTTGAGTAATGCCCAAAGTTGAGCTAAATCAATTTCAATTGACTTCGTAGCAAAATTATGCGTGAAAACAAGTCAGAAGCACATCTAACGCCCCAATATAAATTGTCACACGTCGACGTTGTGTAATTTTCTTAGCAAAACCCGAGCTGGGCTAAGCTTCATAAATTATGCCCGACGCTAGACAAGCTAATTTAACTTTGCCAACAACAGCTTAACTACATACACACACATATGGCAACGCAAATGACGTATATATATATATATTATATTGCCAATACATGGATGTGAATATGTATATTATACATACGTAGGTGTAGATATATCTACATATAAGTATGTTTTTTTTTGACATGATTGGTTCATGAAAAGGCTGATATTGACTTTTGCGCACCTTTAACACAAACATATTGACTTAGTCATGATATATCACCAAGCAATTTGTGCGCAGCCAGGGCCTGTGCACAAGACGCAGCTGCGGGAGCGGCAGTTGGAGCGGCAGCGGAACGTATGCGCTTATCAATTTATGCCAGCAATACGCTTAAATTGTGCACGTTGATATATGCAAATGAAGCTCCGCTATGCCATAGTAACCTAAATAAATCACACAAGCAAAATGGGTCTTACCTTATCAGTTAATTGTTTCAGGTCGACTAGCACAGAATAGGCAAATTTGTGAGAAAATCACAAAAGGCATGCAAGCCTAGCTGAAGTGAGAGGTAAATTGAAGGACAGCTGGGCAAGGTTAAGCTGATTAGGACACACATAAACACGTAGTTTCGATATGCGAGGCAGTTCTCTCGTCTCTTGTACATATATGAATTATGTATATACATATATCAGTGCCACCTTCGAATTCTGAGTTTGAGTATAATATTAACATATTTATTATAATAAGCAACGCAAAACCCAAAATAATAAATGGCTTATGCATATTCTATTAAATCATTAGGATTTTTCTATTAATGTTAAGTAAATATTCCGAATACTGTTTCCTAAAAAGTAGATGAGATGATTTATGCAGACCCTTCTTGAGTTGTGATGTTATGAATTCGTCAGTCGTTGACTAAAGAGATTCACGAAAAACTATTTTCTTGAAGTTTGCACACAGAATTTTTCACTTTCTACACATTTAGAACAGTGGTATGCACTAATTTCTTAACAGTTTTAGTTTTCGTAATCCTAATTTGTATGCTATCTTTGTACATTGATTTGCATGTATCAAGTAAGTTATAATCTTCTTTTGATTAATGCAGCTGCCGAAGAATTAAATAAGTAATGACTTTCCTAAAGAGCAACCATTGTTGCTGCGTTTTCACATTTTTAAATGTTAATCACAAATGAACATTTGAACCACTGACCGCATTTTTGTATTTAAATGACTTTGAATCAAATAAAATCTCTTCAGTTGCCAGATTCTATTTGTACACAATAAAATAGCAATAATTTATAATTTATGGCAACAAACAAACTTTTGCTTACCTGGAAACGCCTTCTTCAGTGTTCAGAAAAGTTCATTGAACTAGAAATGGTTGCCTCCTTGAAGACGGGCGTACTTATTCTGTTTTAAGAAGTTTTAAATGAGTATATAAGGCTATTGCGCAAACTTTGAGCTTTTCCATGTTCGACACTACTCAGACACGTATACACAAACAGCACATAAAGAGATACAAGTAAAGATTTAAGCATAAGCAGCTTAAGCAAAATAAGCAAAATTAATAGGCACAAAACGATAAGAAAAGGGAAGAAAAACTTTTTATGTTTCATTGATTTTATTTTCAATTTTCCGGTCAATGAACTGAACTGAAAATAAAATTCACCAAAGGAACTTATGGCTGAAAATCAGAAAAGAAGGAAGTACTTTTTGGCACGTCATCACATGAGATGACATTAGTAAAACACTGCACGATTGACATTTCACCTAATCGGTCTTTTATGTTAATCCCTGGCTCAGTGTTATGAAACAAGAAGAGAGCCAAAAAAAAAGTATACAAGATAAGCAGAACCTTTGACATTTTGCAATGTTTGATTTATGATTGCCGAGCGAAGAAACTTTACTGCGAATGATAAAAAGCAACAACAGCAACAGCAGCAGCTGCAAAGAAAATTGTTTTATTGCTTTGCACATTGCAAGTTTGAGCAACAGCCAAGACGAGCCTATCAACATCCTGTCCTTTTGAATATTCCGGTTGCAAAAAGTTTTAATTAGAATTTATGCGTTTTTATTTCGGCACTTTAGAGTTCGCAATGTTGCTGGGTCAACATTCATTTCCTTCAATTTTAATTACCACTTAAGCGAACCTTTTTATCGTCAACGCATAAAATTTTAGATGGCGTCATTATTTTTAAGCTTACTTGGCATACATGAAAAATACGTACGTGCTTGAGTTTATTGGAATTGATTTAGGACCGCTAATTGTTTAGCAACAGTACAAATACTCGTTGTTAGCAACATCGTCTAAAAGCTTTATAAAATGCATTTGTTATAATGTGTCCGATACACAACCACAGCTGTTTTTATTAAAATAAAAATTATGCATGGACCAGTCTAGCCACATTTCAACTATGAAGCTATTAGCACAGAATTATTAATGACTATGCAAATTTTTCTTGTATAACAAAATAACAGTAAAGAATAAACAATAAATATGTATATTTTCTTATTTAATTGTAGTGTCATTAGTCTAATTTATATCGGCAAAAAATGTTGCATGCTTTGCGGCTGAGCCACAACATAAGGCAAAAGTAACTAACTGAAACTAAACGTAATTTAATTGACTCGTCTGCTTAATTTTATGCACAACTTAGACTGGCAACAATTAGGTAGCTGTGAGCAACAACAATAACAACCACAACAACAACAACAATGACTACAATAACAACAATAACAAATTAATAATGTACGTGATTGCGTAAGTTTCATAAAGCCAAACGTGTGTAATGTAATGCGTATGGCTCCACTGCTGCTGCTGCTGCTCGTATCTGTGCTAATGAAGCAGTCGCGGTCAGCGTCGCCGTCGCAGTAATCTTCATTGCTGCCAATTGTAGTCAGCAGGCACGCCTCTGCTGTGAAGAATGCTCGCTCGTGTTTACCCACAACAGCAGCAGCGTAAGCAGCTTCGGCTACTATTTAGTTGGCCTAATTGAAATTATTCGCATTCATGAAGCTGGCAGCCAGCAACAAAGGGCACTCACAACGCATGCAGTTAATAGCCTTAATTCTCTGCTTTAATACGCTACAACTTGGTAGCCATGTAAAATGTACACAGCAAGGACAGCAAGGACTCAGCTGCTGGTGTTGCTGTAGCATCCTGCTGTGTATTGACTGTCCGAGTTAATTTTGCGGTCTGCTGTAAAGCGTAAATTGTTGTAAGCCTGCATTGACAACGGCTTAAAACCGGACAAGCGATTATAAACCAAACTGACGTAATGGCTTGCCCAGGCGTTGCTTTTTTGTACATTTTATGTTTTTTTAATTTAATGAAAACAATTTTTTATTTTGCTTTTATTTTGCTTATGCTTACTCTTTTGCTCAGAAGTGATTTATGTGCATTTAAAAACTTCGTCCTGTGCTGGCTGCTGGTCGACAGCTTGCTGTCAAGTTGTTAAAAACCCTTCCACAGGCTTTTAGTGACTTTACTTGGTCAGACTCACATACACACACACGTATTTGCACACTCACACACTCTCCCACGCAAAAAGGTTTTGCTAATGACATCAGAGCCACAGTTAGCAAAACTTTTCCGAAAAAGAATTCAATAAAAATGTAAAAACCAAAATGGCAGCAATCTGAGTGCAAACTTAACAAAGTGATTTCAGCATTAAACTAATTACGATCAAAAAAAAAAAATATTTTAAATTGAATTTTGCATGCCATGTGTCGGTTGCTTGAGCCAAAACCAAAATGGCAGCAGTTGTGGCAAATAGCAAAAATGTTTGATTCTTTCTTTTAGATAAAGCGTTGCTTGCCTCTTGCGCTTTTTTCAATATATCCTCAGCAAGAGTGGCAAGGATTCTAGGCTTGTTTTCGCGATTTGGTTTTTTTTTCTTTTAACACGCATTTAAGTGCTCTTAGTTCGTTGCCTTCGGCTTGTCACTCTGTGTCATTTGTGGCTGAGATTTTTTGACAATCTCACTCACAACTGCCGAACGCTTCTGCCCATCCTGCCGTGCTTCGCTGGTCGCTGGCATTGTCAGTGGGACTGGTGCTGCCTTTGGCATATGTCGTCATGCATATTCAAAAGTTTTTCGACAACAGAGCAGCTTGTCAGCAATTTATTTTATGTTCATGCTGCTGTCAAGTCACTTAAAAGAAATGCGCGCAAAATAGAAAACTCTTCAAAGGGACATTGAAATGTGTCTGGCAGTGCATTTTTTTTTTTTTTTTTGGTTTCTTTATTTACATTGACTGTCTAAACTTATCAATTGGCCATTAAACTCTGAAATGTTTTTGCGGCAGTTCAATGAAGGTGCATTGACTTTTGTTTGCTTCTTGTTATTTCCTTTTAATGTCTCTTTCTTTTTATGTTTATGGTTTTCTAAATTGCTGGGTGTATAATTTTTTTACTGCTTTTATTTTGCAGCCCAATTATGCGTTTTAGCGTATTTTGCATGGAAAGGAAATTTTTGGCTCTAATTAAATGTGTGTATATAATTTTATATTAAAAACGAGAACTGATTTTTTGCTAAGCTCAAATAATTGCAAAGCTCAATTCGGTTGGTGTAAAAAGCTTTACCGTAACTGCTTACTACATTTTGGTTTAAATAGTTGCTAAGTTTACAAAGTGAAAGCTCATGTAACGTAAACTCAAAGCTTTGCCTTTCTTTCCTTATGAAAGCTTTTATAAAGTCGACGTAGTGCGTATACGTTATTTTAGAGTGAATAAAGTTTATAGGGTGAAAAAACTTATTGCCGAAGTATTAATTTGGAGTAGTGTGTATACGCAATTTAAATTTAAAACTGATTGTTTATATGGACCAGAAACAATGGAGAAATTGTGCCAAATATTTTAAATTGTTGTTCTTAAGAAAACAAATCATTTTAACACATTTTTCAAATCGACAAATTCCAATTAAAAAAAGAATTTGTAATGTATTTGTGCAAGCATATGTTTTTACTTCAAATTTATATATCATGAGCACATCTTGCTGTAGTCATCTCCCGCAATAGATCTGTTAATCTTTGTTATCTGACTGTGTCAATTGTTGTTGTTGTTAAAGTCTTGTTTCCAGTAAATCCATTAAACACACACACAGCAGATAGTTTATAACTTGCAGCAAAGGCCACCCAACCTGGAGAATGTACGAAACGACAGCACACTCAAATGTTTTTATTTCAGTGCATTTTATTTAAAAGTTTTCTTATCTGCCTAACTAATTTATCAGACAATTACTCGTACAAATGCAAATAAATGCATACTGAGAGATTATCATAAGCAATGTGCACAAGCTCAGATGAAATTCAATTGCTGCGCAAATCTCACACCAAAGATAAAGAAAAGTTGTTTTATATATATATATACTTTTTTTTTCTTTTCGTTGCCGTTTTGACAAATGCTCTGACTGGGTGTTGCTAGTTTTCTTCTTGTTGCCATACAAATTTTGTGTAAAAGAGCCTTACAACTTGAGTGGCACGTTTGCAATATATTGAAGCTGATTAATAATATTATAATAAAACAAAGTGTAATAATTAAATTATGAATACTTATTTTGCTATGCTTATGCTCTTCAAATATATAACTAATTACAAATTAATCATTTTCGAATTAGTTTACGAACTTAACTTTATCTTGACATAATAAATCTTTTCATATATCTCGATATTTTCCAGCTCGTTTGATTTTATTACCTTTATTATTAAGTGAACCATTCAAAATTGGAGCTTCCATTTATCTTAAGGAATATATTCGAAGCGCTTTAACTTCATAAAATACTAAGGGTTTGTATTTTAGGACTTTATCGCAGAAAGTCACTTTAGTATAAACGTGAGTGGTATACAAATTTCAACAATGCCGAAGCTAAAATTATTTCCCGGTTTCGGTTTGCTGATTTTGCATAACACTTGGAGCGCACTCAAGCTGCTGTGGCAGTGTCAATGAAAGGCAAGCTTTGTCGTTGTCATGCATTTTTCGAGGTGTTAATTGAATGACCGCAAGTGTTTTCGGTTTTACTATTTTCTTTTCTGTTATCGTAGGTTTTTTTTTATGTTAAACAATAAGAAGAAACATTACAAACAAATGAATGACAATAATGCATTGTATTTTGCATTTTACAATTTAAACAAAACAAGTAGCAGATTAAAGTACAAGTAAAAACATAACAAACAAAAAGTTACAAAATGCAAAAAAAAAACGAAAGAAAATACTTAAGAAAAGGCAAAACAAAGTAGATATTAAATTAACAAAGCACCGCACGTTGCAATCTGATTTATTTATTTACTTATTTGCGTCGTGCAACTGTAAACGTTGTAACTACAGTTAAAATATGCGCAAAACAAATAAATTTAATGACAAACGCAAAAAGCCTCAGAAGAAAACAAAATACAAAAAAAAAAGGAACAATTACTCACGATTGCACGAATGTCGTTTATTGACCACCCAATGCAAAAAAAAAAAAAAAAAACCGAAAATAAAAAAAAAATATTAATAAAAATGGAATTTTAATTGAGCCATAAATGACGGAAATTTGCTGAGTATGCTCATCAACAACAACACGAAGAGCATTATTATATTCATTATATTCATTTGCAACTTCATCATGTCGGCAATAGCAACAACAATTGCCAGTTTTCGTGTTGGCAAGTCATTTGCAACTGCGCAGTGCGATTCAAGTCAATTCAAGTCGAGCCGAGCCAAGTGTTAGGTATGCCTGGTATGTATATGTATGAGTGAGTGGCAGTTGATGCAAAGTCAAAAAGGTGCTAAGCGGGTCGGAGAGGTCGGGTACTCGCTTGTCAAATTAAACTGTTTGCCATAAAAAGTGTTCACTGAGTTGTTGCCTGTTGTCGTGCATTGTTATTGCGTGTATTATTTACCTAATGAATTTGTCAATATTTGAATTATTGCTTCGCATACCTCTGCCTTCTTTGCAATAAAACTGTACATTTATTGAAAGTAATAAAATATGAAAATTGTTTTCTTTTGTTGTTTTTTTTTTTTTTATTTATTTTTAATGCGTTCAGAAAACCATTATTAAAATGCAGTTTAGGCATATTAAGTAATTGGCTTTTAATTGATTTATTTGAAGATAAAAATTTGAATTTGTTTTGGTAAGACTCCAAGCGAATGTTTATGTTATCTATAGTTAATTAATTTTCAAGTGTAAATAGTATTGTTTGTTATCAAGAATCAATTAAGTAAAAATTCTACTTTCCGTTTTATGTCATCAACTTTTTTATTTGCAAATATATTTGGTATTCAACACAAACTTTCTGCGTTTTGTACTTCACAAAAATGTAGATGGAAACCATAGGGAATTTCAATAATTTTGATTACAAAACTCATAATGCAGACATTTTAAAATTTAGGATTCCTGTCCAACTCATTGAAAATGTGCATCCATTCATGCATGATCTGTGAAAGTTTTTTACCTCAACTTTATGCAAGTTAACTTGGTGTGAAATTGCTTACTTTTTATTTGTATCTCTTTGAAACACTTGCCACATTGCAAAGAAAACTGTAAAGCGTAGAAATCACTTCTTGGAAATAAAAAAAGATGCTGGCAAACTAAATACGCTAACGAGCGCACATAGTGTACAACTTTTTGAACTATTGAACATTTCGTTTGTAGCACAGACCAATTTAAGAATAAGCTTCAACCAAAACAACAATAAAAACCACAAGGATAGTATATTTGCTTACGCTTTCCAATTCAGCGCTAAATAATTCAATTTATACAACCATTTTGCATTTGATTGCTGCATATGTGCTTTATACAAACAAGTTTCGCTGCCACATATGCTAATTGAATCAAATATGAACCCCAATCAAGCGAAAGATTCGTTGAAAGTGCGCGATCTAAAAGCGACATCGACCCCAACCCCAACCCTAACGCCAACGCCGACAATGAACCTCATTCCATCTAGAACGACCGCAGCACAGCGCCACTTGACTTTGAAAAATTGGCATATGCGACTGATTGCTGTTGGGCAGCTAGGCAGTGGATCCGACTGTGGGTGGTGTGTATGGATGCTTATATGTAAGTGTGTTATGCATTAGTGGCCAGCAGAAATAAATAACAGTTTACGCGGAAAATGCTCTATTTTTTTAGTGTACGCAAAAAAAATTATATATATAAATAATAGTACACAAAAATAAAATTCCGCAGAAATGAGAATTATTGTAGTTAAAAGTTTACAAAAGCGGTGGAGTTCAATGGAAAATATTCGCACTCATATTTTATTGCATATTCGCTTGGAATCAAAATATTTATTTGCAATTTCGCGGAAATGCATTTGATTTGAACACAAATAAACTTTTTCGGTATTTTCTGATATGAATCACAGCCGCGTATCTTTTAAGGTAATGCACTGAGTCAAATGTGAAGTATTGACACAGTTGACTGATTCATGACGTTCAATACATTTTCGTAATGCTGCAGTGAAACGAACATAAGAAAAAAAATCAATTAAGCCAAATAAAAATGTTTATAAAAAAAGTAAATAAAAAAAAGTAATAAATACGGAGAATATAATGATTTAAAGGTTGTGTGCGCAGTTGTATAAAAAAAATTTGTATGTTTTCGTTTCGTTTCTTTGCTTTTTTTTTTAATTTACACAATTTTTGGCTTTCGCTGTTCCTTTTGTGATCGTTTAATTGTTGTTGTTTTTGTTGCTGAGCTGTTGCTGTTGTTGTTTATGGAAGATTCCATGCAAGCATTTTGCTGCGTGTTCTCTTAATTGCAAACAGCATTTAAAATAACAACAACTACAACAACAAAACCACAGACGTCAAACAGTTAAAATATGTTCCTTATTTATCGTTTCTGTACATAAAATAAATATTTTGCAATCTATAACACATTTGTGCCATGTACATATGCGCTGACTAAGCAAATATCGTATACTCGTATATGTATGTATGTACATACATAGGTATGTACACCTAACTCAAACAAAAAAAATAAATCAAAGCATGCATTAAAATGTTTAGTAAGGTCATGCTCAAAGAGAAAAAAAAAAATAGAATAAAAAATTTGAGGCCCATTTTAAAGTTATTTTATTGCTGCCAAGCTGTCTGGGCTTGTGCTCAGCTAAGTCTGTTTCTGTTTACGCCAATTAGTACCTCTTTGCACAGCTCGAACTGTTACTCAAATGCTTTTTGGCATATTTATCGAACCGATAAACAACATAAGCAAAGAAAAAAAAATAAAATAAATAAGATGAGAAAAAAAAACCACTAATAATAAAATCAATTAAATCGAAAGTCAAAAACATTGGCAACCGCCGTGCGAATGGCAATGTACTCGATAAACAAAACCACATGCCAACCACCCGATCAAGTGGCGACTGTCTATGAGTAATGCAACTGCCAATTGTATTTAAGAGATAATTACGTGAGCTTAGAGAAATAATGAAGTACAAGAAATATCTAAAGGTTACGAAAAAAAAAAAAAAACAAAACAATGGTACGAAAAATAACAAATCGGAAAAAAAAATACTGAGACTAAACTATTGTTATCTTAATCCCAATTGTATGTTTTTGTTCAGTAAGAATTGCCAAAATGTAATTGTTTGCTTCATTGGTTGGCCATCTGCAGAGAAACTTATTTAAAAAAAAAAAACAGGCATAATCATTTTGAGGTTCAACGAAGTTCCTTACGGAAATGTATAGACAGATTAAAACTGAAGTAAAGAGGAGTGACATATAATGGATTAAAAATTAAGTTTTACTGAATTAAAACAAAAATTTCAATTAAAATTATTTTATTGGTTTTAGGAATTTAAAATATTGCCAACAAAGTAATAAATCTATAATTTTAATTTAAAAAATTTTAAAAAGAAAAGTTTTCGTAATAACGGGAAGCTATGAACTAATTGACAGTTAGAAAATTTAGATATTTCTATACAGTTTATTTACAAACGTAGAAGTTAAAAATATTACTAATGAGCATCAGCCATGGTTAACGCCAATTAGAAATTTAATTTTCAGCGAAGTTAACAAATTGCCAGCTTATGATAAAAGCTCTTACAACATGAAATTTTATAAATGATTAGAACCTATTTATATGTGTATATTTATGCATATATGTATGTTATATTGAAATATATATGTATGTTATAATGAAAATAATACACTCATATGATGTTGGAATAAAAAATTATGCGATTAAGCAGAAATTGGTTTTCTTTGAAAGTTACAATAGGTAAAAACATTATGGCTTTTAAAAGAAACATTCACCGTTAAATTCTAACAAACATTTCTACAGCGTATTAACAAAAACACATGAACTAACAAAAGTTATTTTTCCCATTTCCGATTGTTGTTATTCTCACATGCAAAATTAGTGACACCGTAGTCTATAAGTTCATCGAGGGCAAACAATTTTGCTTTGGTTGCGACATACACACAAATCTATTATTTATAGAGTACACACAACACAGACATGTGTGTACACAAAAGCATGTTTGTATATTGTACTATATATTTTTATTTACACTGTACTTGTTTACCACATGTTGCCGTAAATGCACACGAAAGACAACAAAAAAACGAATACACCAAAAAGTTTTACTAACCAAACGTAAAAGAGAAAGCAAGCAGAGGCGGCAAGAACGAAGGCAAAGTCAACTGAAGCCAAGTCGAGATTCTATTGAGTAGGAAATACTGAAAAAACACAAGTGCGAATATTCTGAGCGACTAAACTTCCTTATCGCCAATTAGTTTTACATATACAATAGAATGAATATATTTATACTATAGACTCTGAATTACTTATTTCCATTGGCAGTTAGCTGAATGGTGCGAGTTTTGCTGATTTCTTTGCGAAACTTTGCGCGAAAATGTGTTTCCACCAAATGCACTTTGCACCTATTAATAGCCAAAAACGAACCGTATAACAAGACTCGCTGTGGTATGGTGACACACGAAAATGGCCAAAAGAATTTTCTATAACAAAGAGCAAGCGAATCGCTAGCAAAGAGCGCAACGCCATGCAGAAGAGCTGGAGATCGTGCGATCATGCGAAGAGCGCGAGAGCAAATGCGGCAGTAATGAACATTAATAATGAACTGAAACAAATGCCACAGACGCTGACGTTGCGACGATCAGTCTACGCTCGCGTTTCGATGGGTTAGGGTGAAGTTGAAGTGTAGAAAAGTTTTGCCAGTGGATTATTTTTTTTCAAATTGTGCCAAGAGGAAAATCAGTCTGAAGCTCAGCCTGTGGCAACACCAATAGCATCAGCGGCAGCAGCAAATACCAAAAATTGTGAAACGAATTTACTGTGCATAATTTCGATTTGCTGCGCATTTGTTGCATTTACGAGTTTTTGTGTGTTAAGTTTCTGTTTTCCACCATCACTTCGGTTTTTTTTGTGGGGCAAACGAAATAAGAGTCGCACGAGAAGAAGAAAAAAACAACGCCAACGTGTTTCTTATGGCGCGCGAGATAATCCCATAGGAAGAAGCAGCAGCAACAGCAAAAGCTAAAGTAAAATTAAAGCAAAAAGGCATAGAAAAAGACTGCAAAAAAAAAAAACAAAAGGAAAACAAAACCGTATAAGAAAAAGAAAGAGCAAAGTGGTAAAAAAGTTTTTGTTCAGCTGTGGCACAAAAAGAAGAATTCAAGTGCAAGAAAAAAATTATTGAAAGCAACTTCGACTTAAGTTTAGCAAACGCCGACAGAGTTGCAGACGCGAGAGAAGAAAAGCATTGAAAAGAAATTAAACGAAATTTAAATTCAAATGTGAAATTACAGTCGTAAAAAATTAATTTCTGACTTCGCAATTAAAACATATATATAACAAAATATTCATATAAATAAAGAAAAAAAAAAATAAAAAATAAAAAATAAATAAATAAATAATAATTGTGATATGAAAGCAAACTTCAAAGGGTGATTAAATAAAATTTTTGTTTTTGTATTATATGTTAATTACTTAACAAGCAAACAATCGCGCAGAGAAAAAATTGTATTTAGAAAATACATAAAAAATAAGAAAAGAAGAGCCGAAAACGCGACAGTTCGCATGTTTGCTGCTTTGCCTTTTTATTATGATTTTTATTGTTGTTGCAAAGTACAAGCGGCGACAAATAAATTAAAATAAAATAAGCAGCCGAGGAAAAAATCCACAAAATAAAAATAAAAAAGTGCGCATCGAAAACAAGAAACGCGAATTTTTTATTATTTTCTTTCTTAAAACGAAAGTCGTCAACGCAAAAATATACACAAGAAATATTAATTGGTTTTTAGCGAATACATTTTAATAAAAACCAAAAGCAGAAACAATAACAACTACAACAAAAATTAGTCAAGCACAAATTAAAACGGCAACAAAAATTAAACTGAAAGGCAACTGGCAACTAGACAGCAAGTAAGGTTTTTTATGTTCGAATATGTTTTGTTTCAATTTATTTTAATATATCTTATTTTTTATTTTTTTCCGATGATTGCTTGACTTTGTATGCAGTTATTTTTTTATTATTTCTTTTTTTTTTGTTTTTTTTTAATTACATCTTAACCTGTTTAATTTATTGTGTTGATTTAGAATTGATTAAATGCGTTTTTAATTGTATTCAATTTAAATAACTTTTTATAAATTTAGTAATCAATTGTTATTTTAAACAAATTTTAGCAGACAATTTCTCATGTCAAATATTCTTATATAGTATGTTTGTAAAATCTTTCAAAAAATGGATTTTTCTAAAGGTTTTATGGAAAGTTCCTTAACATTTTAAGGAATTCAAATTAATTATTTACGCCTAAAACTTGGGAGAATTGATTTCAGAAGAAATAGTTTGTGTTTTTTTTTTTTAAATGAAATATTTGATATGATTATTTGTATATTACGTATATTTAAAATTTTTTGTATTCAGTGAAGTTAAAAAATAAATAGTCCATTTGTTTTGAATAAAATATTTTTCAGCCATTACGTTGAACTTTTTGTTTCTTTTTTTGATTTTACATCATTTGAGTTTACTTTGCTATGGAAAATATTTCCTAACAATATTTTTAACTCGTTAAGCTCATTTCACTTATCGCGAGGCACTACATCAATACATTCATCAATGAGTCTTCTTTACATAGTCTTGAAGTGTCTGTTTTGAAATATGTCAAAATAGTTGAGAGCACACAAAAAAGTCGTCAGTCAAAGTTTGCTAAACTGCACAGCAGATAAGATACTCTACATAACAACACAACAGCAAAACAAAAACAAAACATAAGAAAAAAGAAACAAAATAAAATAACAATAATAATAAATAAAACGAAAAGAAAATAGGGAAGAAAAAGAGAAGAGTCATGATACGATAGTTTATGTGCGCTACGTGTGCTACTTCAAATTATACTCGTAAAGTAATTATTTATATGGGTTTTATTTGAATTTTTGTTGTTAGTTGATTTGCACGTTTCTCGTGTTGTGATGGTCATCATTTTTGAAATGTTTTAATTACGGTAAACGTGCGCTCAGTGCGTGCTTGTGGCCATTTACAAAAACGCTGTGCCAAGGTTGATTAAGAATTCGGCCAGCTGAGAAATGTATTTAGGTCATCTGTAAACCGCTTAAGTCATCGATCTTCATTTAAAAATGTCTGTCGTTTTGACGTATTAGAAATAATTTAAATTGTTTTATTATTTTTTTTTTTTTTGGATAGATGGTATACACGAACACGCAGATAACATGTGATATGGGCTGAGACAGCTGCTTAGCAATAATAATAATAAATAAACCTTCTCGTATCTCATAGAAAGTTAAGATGGCATAGGATAATGAAATAAACACGTAATTTTTTATAGCCTAAATTTTGCACTGTAACCAAATCTTCAGCCGTAAATCAGCCGCTGGCAGAGCAGTTGCTAGGTGCCGCTCATCTACCCGCAGGCATTTGAGCCTGCCTGCCAGTCTCTCCGTCTTCCCGCCCCGCCTATCTGCCGGTGTGTTTGCCAGTTGGCTAATGTCACTAATTATTTTATGTTTATTTACTTTGCATTTTAGCAAAGTATTATATACAAAAGCGTGCTTTGTTTCGTCTTTGCCTGCAGTTAATGAATTTAATAAACAGCCAACACTTAATTTTCTCGCGTGACAAATACGAGTTGGTCGTTGTTGTTGTAGTTTGCTTTCGTTTTGTTACTTCGCTCGCACTTCGGTGTTATTAAATTGTTTGCTCTTGCCTCACACAACGCCCTAATCTTGGCACTTGTACGACTCAAATGAACTTCCTTAAAAATAAATAATTAAATGAACTTCCTGAAATTGTTGTTTTCCTAGTTTAACATTTTCAAGTTCTTTTTTGAATGTTTTGCTGTCAGCTTGTGTTACATATAAATAAAATACATACATAAATAAATTAGGCATGTAACGTTTTCTCAGATTTACGCCACAAAAACGTGTTTGGCATTTTAATGATTCTGATTGGCTTGCTTTGGCTGTGTTGCTCGTGCATTTTCTGTCTGAGCGCCAGCAGCCAGCCACACACGAGTATTGTGTGAGGCCGCACACGCGTCGTCAGGCGCAAACTATGCACTCTCATGTCTAATTAGTTGCGAAATAAAACGGCAAGACCCAGAGCAGAGCGGAGCAACGTAGCGCAGTTCAGCTCAGCGCAGCGCAGCGCAAAACCGCTAAGAAAGTTTGTTGACTGCTTGTCGGGCGGTGAGGGAGTGCGATGTGCGACAGACAGACGGACAGACATACAGAGAGACAGGCAGACAGAGACACAAGCAGACACTTTCGTTATCTCTGGTGCTTAAGTCGTCCCATTGCAATTTGTTGTGTAAATAATTAAACAAACTAAAATATGTGCTCTCGCTTTAAACGCTACAAAAGTGTTAGCTAATGTTGGCATAATTGCTTCAACATTGCGATTTTAGGGAGAGCTTAAGAGCTCGTGAGTTATGCCAAGTAGGAGCAGGGCGACAAACGTCGTTGCGGTTCTTGCATGACTGCTTGACTTTTAATTACTCGCTGCGCTGCTTAGGAACTGGGCCTGGGCTAAATGACAACGGCTGCTTATGTGCTGATGCTGCCTTAATGGATTTATACCATATCCAGTGTCAGCATTCATTACCAGTTAGTGATGCAACAGTTTCATTAATTATTTACAAGGAATAACCTAATGAATTAATTTCAGACAATGTAATTATGGCATATCAGCAGAAATCACAAACGAGCTTAGTTGGGCATGTCAGTAAGTGTTTTATGTGCGTGGCACAGTTTATATATTTTAGTTTCTTGTTGTGGTCTTTTTTTTTCCTACGAATGAATATGAGTAAACCATTCATATCTTTTATATACTTGTATACGAGATTTTATCATTTGTGTGATGTCAGCAGCGACATTCCATCTAATTGACTCAGCACGGTTGAAGTCGATATTACTGCAGCACACGTAAAACTGAATTTCACAAGAAACAAACTTTCCACGGTTTTTTGAACAAACTCAAAAGCGGCATCATCAATGTCGCCGCTGATGAAAAAGCATATGACAATAAATAAATGACAAAATTGCTGCGTCAAAAAAACAGCAAAGAGCCAAACAAGCAACTAAACGAGTAAGCAAAGAGAACTACATGACGGCGGCAAACAGACATTTACAGAGTCATGCTAATTAACAAAGTCAATAACAGCTGCAGGCAGCAAGATGACGCCGCCGATGCAGTAGCTGCTCAAATCAGGAAGAAAGCAAGCCGTGCCAGAGCACATCTTTAACTTCTGGAGTGACAATGAATCATCAGAGCACGTCATTGAGGCGTTAAACAATTGAAACACTTGCGCATATCAGCTGACAATTTAAGCAGTGACGCAACGGCACCGATGTCCATGCTGTTGCTTGTGCCAAAAAGCCAACACATGGCAGATATTTTTAATAATAAAAAATTGAAAAAAAGAAAGAATAAGCTAATAATAATTTAAATAAAAATTAGCCCAGCTCATGCGTAAGTTGTTGTCGCTTTTGTTGTGCCATATTGACGTTTAATAAACGTTTTCAAATATAAATTTACACATAATATCAGCGTATCAATGTTAATTATAAATACGCGTGGCTTTTAGCTGTTCGCTCATACACTTCGATTTGTGATTTCTTGGTATTATGGAAATTTGTGCCATTGTGCTTTTCACAGCTACGTGTCTGAGCGCACTAACATTTGATTAACAATGATGCAAGTGTGAAGCGTTGTTAGGTCTAGGCACCCTTTTTTTATTATTAATAATATATATTTTTTCTTGTTTGTAATCTTGTGCTGCCTTTGATGTTGAACGTGTGAGCAGTCGCGTCGTTTTTAGCACATGATTAAACTAGCAAAGTCTTGGGTTTATTTCACTTAACGTTTTATCGCATGTGAGCTGGCGAAAGTTAGTCATGGCTAACGCAAGATCTAGGATTGTTTTTTTCTACGTATATAATTAATTTTAATAAGTCATTTCATGTCACTTCGTCTTTGATACTGTTGATAGTTAGTCTAAGTGAGGTTTTTTGTTTATAAACTCAACGGAAAACATGTTCGCTTGATTTTTTATGATTTGTTGTGCCACATATGATATCATGCAGCTGCAGCGCTTATCACATAGAAAACAACAAATAAACAGAATGCTATCTTATCTCTCCTTTGTGCTGACTTGGTTTGAAGAGTCAGTTTAGTATCTTCATACAAACGCATACACATACATACATATGTCAGCCAGTCAGTTAGTTAGTCAGTCAGTCAGTCTGTGTGCCAGTCAAAAGACTCAACTGCTGCGGCATATCTTCTTTTTGCGCTTGTTCCGCCTTTCATGGCTCAAAGTCACAACTACGCATTCGGAATTTAATCAGACCCTGGCCACTGTTTTATTGCAGTAATATTTATTATATTTTATTTTATGTTTCTTTTTTATCGATAAAATGGGCACAGCACTGCCAGTGCCGCCTCTGGCTAATTTCATGTGCAGTTTGATTTTTATTTTTTTGTTGTTATTATTTGTGTGAACATTCGACAATTGCTGTCGAAAAAAGTTGAAATTTTAAAATTCATTACACACAACTTGAACACTCCAAACTTTTTTTCCTCTCATTATTTGGTTTTCTGCACATGTGTTGATTGATTTGTTGCCTGCCTGTTTAATTTTTGCAACCCTACACGAGCTGCAACGCTGATGCGACAGGTGTTGTGGGCGTATAGTCACCTACATTTTATTATTATTTTTTTTTTTTTTTGTGTTTGTACATTGTCTACGGTAGCCTTTTCGCACGTTTGCTTAGCGTTTTTGTGTTTATCCAAAAACAAAAAAAAAAACAAAAAAATAAATAAATAAATAAAAAATCAGTAAATAAAAATTGGCGCACTATTTTTATATGCCTTAGGTTGTGTTTTGATAATTTATTTACTTATGATCATTATATTTGCTGCTTTTTGCGTGGAATAATTTTGAACGCTTTTTATTATTATCATTATAATGTTTTTTGATTTCGTTTATGGCATACGATAAACAGTTGCAAGGCATGACAAATTTCCATAATAATTAACGGAATATTTTGTTGGTTTTGTTTTCAAGGCAATCGGAGACTTGCAATTTAAGTGGCTGGCAGTAGCAAGCAAACAAACTGAGTAAGGCAGGTCTAGGCAACGTTTCAATGCCACTCATCAATAATATGCTGTAAAAAGTAATAAAACTATTTGCACAAAGATTTAATTTTCGGGCTGGACTCTCTTTAGAGTGGAACATCAGCAATAATTCTCTCAGTGTTGAATGTTTGATTTGCTTTTAGACCTAAGCGGCAGTAAGTGGAATTACTTGCATTCATAAACATTTTCGTGATACATATTCAAGTTTTAACTTGCTCGACGAATTATTTATATCTTCAAATTATATTGCGTTAAAAAAAGTGTTATATTATTGTGGAAGTTAGAAAATGACAACTCATATATGTATGAATCTAAAGTTGCTTCATCTCTAGGTATGAGATTTTGGTTTTATATTGTTGGCTCTTAAATAGCAATAGCTACTCTTTCGTGGATTTCTGGAGTTTATCCATAAATAATAACAATGTCCATATATTATTATCCTCTTGTCATTTGTCAATGAATAAAAACAAAACAAAAGAGTTTCTTCACATAATGATTTTGCACTCGAGTTTTTCCTTGACCTTGTGCCAAGTACATGAATAATCAATGGAATGCCTGAGGTTTCTGCACGCATGTGTGTGATGTGTGCAAAAGTGCAGCGTTGAAGTCTTCAATACTCACAGTTAACCAGTTGGGTATCTCAAGTTTTGCCACTGGCAGCCTCAATTGCATGATAGAAATCTTTTCATACTCAGTTACTTTTTTATCGCAAACTTGCTGAGTATGCCAATTAGTTGTGAGCCATGCAGCAAGATCAAATCGAGACGGTCGCTTTCCGGCTTTCGAGCAGCGGCAGCATTCTGTCTAAATATGGTATTAACAAGCTGAAATCGTTTAATGCTGTTCACATTTCGTTTCATATGCCAATTAACAAAACGAACCCTGGCATGCGAATTGATGTGTGCAACTTTTGCAATTGCAAGCCAAATGCAAAAAAAAAGAGAAGAAAAAAAAATACAAAATTAATACTGCAAAATCAGCAAAGATTCTTTAGCTGTAACTTAGTTGCTCGGTTGCTCGATTGCTCTGTGTGTGCTTTTTACACAGTTGAGCTAATGCTGATTGCCGATGCGCGCCTATCTGCAGCTTTAATTACATAATATGCCAATCAAGAGGCTGTAATCATCGGCACTCACTCTTGAACGAGACAACTGCTTATTAAGCGCTGGTGAGATTACAAACCTTAACGTGGCGCCACTGTGTGCAACGCCAGTCTAGCTAGGCTGCAGCCAGGCCAAGCCATGCCAATCCATGGCAATCCAAGCCAAGCCGAGTGAAGCCCCCAGGCCAAAGCCACAATAATCATTTGCCAAGAACAATGAGCCGACGAAGCAGTAGCAGCGGGACGAAGTGGGTAGCAAAGCGGAAAAATTGTTAATAAAATTAAAATGCGTCATAAGCTAACAAAGTCTAATGCAAAGCATTTTCCTGCGGTTGCTTATGTTCGAAGTTTTTTGTTTTTTTTTTTTTTCATTATTAATTGAAAACAAAAACGAAAAAAATAAATAAAATAATTTTGCATTATTATCGCGCTGAACGATCTAACGTGCAAAAAGCAAACTAAACAAACAGCCATCAGAGTAAACAGAAAAGCCACACTAACATAAAATAATAAAAGCGAGAAAAATAACGTTGAACAAAATCAAACAAATGAGAAAACAAGAAAACATGTTATTTTCTTTTAATTAAATTCGAGTAGAATTTGTAACCGCTCAGCGCCGTGGATGGGTGGGTCCAGGCTTGCACTTGTCGCACGTGTCGCCACGACACGCTTGCAAAATTGTTGTGTCTATTGCGCAGTTCATTGACATTTTGCCTCAAGCATCGTTTGTTTTACTTCAGGTTCTGTTTCTTTGTATTATTATTATTTGTTTTTATTGTTGTTATTTTCTTGTCAGTTTGTGGCTGTCAAGCGCACGCCGCTAAGCATAGTGATAAAACGCCAAGGTCGTGCTGATAACTTACTTCGCTTCGTTTTCAATCGAATGTACGTAATTCAAGGCGATTACTTTAGAATGATTGTCAATATTTTTGTTTTCCGTTTTTTTTTAGGATTCCGTTTTTTTTTACTTTGTTTTGTAAATATTGCGGAAACCAGTTTGGTTAGTTAGCATACCTAAAATCTAGTTTATGTTTTGTTTTGCTTTTTTTCTTCGTTTCTGTTTCTAAACAATTATTTGTTAATTTATGGCGCGCAGGGCAATTCATTCATTCGTTCAGTCGTACATTATCTCATCTTGAGCCATTCGAGCATTGACAACATTATGTGTAAAAAAGAAATAAAATATATTTTAGCATATATTCGCAAGTCTTTGAACTCGTCTTAGTTTGCGCTACATTGTAGTGTATATTGCATTATTGGCTTAACGGTAAGTTTGCAGCTCACACAAGCAATAAGAAGTTAACAGATTAGCAGCTTGCACACAATTCTAATCTGTGAAGTAACTTCATGATTATGAAAAACTGTTTATTTCTTATGGGAAAAGTAAAGTGCATTTTGAGATGTGCTCGAGAATTGCATTGCTTATTTGAAAAATTTACAAAGTAGTATGAGGATCATGTTCATTAAAGAAGGGTGCCGTCATTCAGAAAAACAGAAGAAACAAAACTTGTTTTTATTAAAAAAAAACAAAAAAAAATTGTTTTCGTCGCCGCTCTACCATAATTGTTTTTTTCCGGTTAAAGATGGCATATCCGCTCAGACATGCATTGGCTCTTAGGCAATTGCGAAACAAAAAAGTACATTTGAGCAATTAATTTGGGTTTTTTCCGTAAAAGCAGAGTTACCTTTTTATTTTTTTGAAATGTTTGTGAAGTGTATAAAATTTCGGTACAACCATTGTTAGCATTTTGATTTTTTCTATTCCTTTTTCTACATTTTTAGGTTTATATTTTGTTTAATTGTTTTCGGGTTTTTTCCACACTAATAAACATTAATCATATTAAGGCAGTTTTTTTTTCTTTTTGTTTTTTTATTTGTGGTTATAATATCACTATTGGCGCCATTCATTTCGGGATTTTCATTATTTTTTTTTTTTTTTTTATTAAACAAATTTGAAAGTTTTTGAAAATATTATTATTATTAATTAGTATATAATAATTTAGGTTTACGTAAAGCCGTATGTGAGTCTGATGTTACTGCCGACTTTCAGAAAACATTTCCACGATAAAGATAAACTGATTTGTGGCGAAGTGAGCATAGGGAAAAGAAAATTTTTCAAGGAAGATTTTTCTTTCGTTTTGCTTATTTCGTCATCTCAAATAGTTTAAATAATTATTTGTAAATTCTAATGTTTTATACACTCTTCTGTTTTTTTACAGCTGTTCATCCATAAGGACGTCTATCAGCACACTGGCTTCTTCGCCTAACAACACCGCACCGCCCGTGCTGTGGCGCGCGCGTCGCAAAATTGGTAAGTGAGAAACCCCAAAAAGAAAATCCCTAATAAAAAAAAAATTCTAAAAAATAATGTCCTGCTGGCACCTATCTGGTGGCCTTTAACAAAGATGGCACAGTCATTGTGCTCTGCCCGTTGTTAGAACAAATCTCGGCAATACAATTTCATGCGCTATTAAATTGCACAATTTCTTTTATTGTTTCGACTGCGAATGTTTACAAAATGCTCCATGGGCATGGCATGTGCGTGCTCTTTTCTTATGAGTGAGTATATAAGGATTTTTTGTTTTTATTCTATAATGAATTGTGCGCTAGCTCTCTCATTTACAATGCCTTCACTTTTGTCTGCCTGACGGTGCCAAAGGCCAAGACGAATGACATTTGCTTTATTGCATGTTGAACATTTTGTCATATGTGTCGAAGTCCTTATATTTTATTCACTTTGTTCTCCATTTTGTTGCTTATTTCTTGTTTTCCGTTTTTTTTTATGTATTTTATTAATGGTCGCACATTTGGCTAAGCGTCAAAGTTCAAAGCACTGTTTTCCCTTAATTGCATGGAAACACAAACAGTTTTGGTTTTGTATCGTTTAAGCGTTCATTATCCCTGTTTATGTTGCTCTTGTTGCTATTGTTTAGGTTTGTTGTTTGGCTTCGTTATTTTATTGCTTTGCTAATATGTTTCTACATATGCTTTGTGTAGTCTAAGCCCTAACAACGCGTGTGAATGACTGCAAAGTTGCCTGCACGGATTTCTCTGTGAAAATGATTTGTAGGTTTAAATGGTTTCCTTACATTTGAAATGATGAATAAGCTTTATGGGAATTAAAACAGTGTTGATTGTATCTAACATCCCTTTGATAAATCCCGGAGTATTTTTGTAAGTATCTGACATTGACGCAATGCTTTTCTTCAAATATTGTATAGGCACTTAAATACTCTTATGAATCCTCTGAGCACATTAATTAGCAGCGTAATGTTTATTTCTTTAACAGGGATACCTTTAAAAGTTTACATAAAGCGTGGTTCATCTTCACAAAATGATGTCCTCTCAATGTATGGAACTTTTTTTTTTTAATTTAAGCTTTTTGATTGAATAGACGATGCTGCTTACCCGCAAGTTACTGCAAATATTTATAAGTAAATGGAAGCGCACACTTTGGCCAGCAATTAAATACATGGCTAAGCTCTTCCTGCTTGCAGGGCCATTTACATAAATAGGCGAGTGAAATATTCACTGGAAACGCTTCATCGTGAAAGACCAAAAATTAATGCAATGCATAATAAGCTTAAATAAATCAACAACTTCGCTAAGTTCAGCAGCGCAATAATAAATAATATACTAAGGAGGTCCCGTGACAGCCTATACAGTTGTAATTAATTTATTCTTATGCAATAACAAAAATGCTTAATGTCTTGAGTAGAATAAAAGAAAACCAAGCATCAAAAGAAAAATACCATTGATTTAGTGAACGTGTTAAGGATGTCCCCTAAGTTCACCTTTTGACCAACACGAAATTGCATTTTCAATTTCAATTCACTTGCAAGGACTGCTGACATTTATAAAGATAGAAGCCATGCAGTTTATGAATTGTTAACAATATTTCTTATTTAACTTTGTGACGCTTGTCTTACACTTACACAAGTCAACTGCAAACCCCACTTGAAATTATCAGCCAGCTCATGGTCATATACTAATTATATTTCAGTAAAAGTTTCAACTTTGCACAATTTGTAAGAATTTTCGCTTGTACGCATGCCATGCCAAGTCAAGTAGCGAGTGGAGAGTTTGGAGTGTGGAGTGAGTGTGGAGCAGGGGGCAATTATAACGCCTAAAGTGCAAAGCGCTTGAGTGATTTGCTTAAGTAGACTTTTTGATTTCGATTTGAATGATTAATGCGAGTGTCTGCCTGCAAGCAAACCCAGCAGTCATCTACTTATAAAAAGAAAAATCAAAATCACAAGCAAAACAAAAAAAAAAATCCTAAAAAATTAAAAATGAGAAACAAATTTGAACTTAAAACGTTTACATGCATAATTTCGAAACAAAACTTTATCTGCAACAGATTTGCCCGGGCGTCATAAACTTTTGGTTTTTTTTTCTTGTAGATTGCTAACAAAAGTTAAAGCTAAAGATTTAATGCTGCTTACATTGTGGATTGCATCATAAGGCTCGTGTGTTACCATACCGACATGAAAAGCGTAACAGAAAACAATTAATCTATTTAAGCGTGCGATAAACAAATGCCTTTAGTTTGAACAAGTCAAATGATTTATGCACAAGTGCCTTCGTTGCGCATAGATGTTGAACACAAACAATAATACAGGCAATACTTGTATTGAAGTGCGTGGTACAATGGCATAGCGGGATAGCGGGGAGTCGTATTTTGCGCTTCGAAACTTTTGCTCAAAAACAATCAAATAAAGTTTTAATTAATTTCAAACAAACAGACGGACAAAGGCAGACAGACAAACAAACTAAGCAACCAACAAAAGCCAACAATTGAAACTTTTCTTTTTTTTGTTTTTTGTTTTCTTTCATTTTTTTTTGGTTTTAAAATTTATGGTCAAAGCATTTAAGCCACAGTAAAACTTGCAGCATGAAGCCAACGAACTTCATAAAGTCCTCCAACAATGAAGCGAAAGTAACTGACTGTAAAGTCCGTCCATGCAACTTCTAGAAAACAAAAAGAAAACAAAAAAATTTTAGATTTCTAGCAACGCACACATGCTCGCATAATCTAATCAACTATCACGCTTCGTATGTGCACATGCAGTCATTTCCGTTTCCGCAACAACAACAAAAGTGCGCATTTTGCCGGCAACAAAGAGAAAATTCAAAAACTTTGCCTCAAATGTCATTCCACTCATTTGGCTGCGACACTTTTAACACTCAACTCTCGCTGCAACTCAAACGTTTGAGTGGAAATTGTGCTTTACTTTATGAGTTATTGTGTTTGCTTGCAAAAGCAGAGCTTTTCTCGCTTGCTTTTGTTTCTTGTTTGTTTTTGATTCTCTTGTGTTTTTGTTATTATTGTCAGTAAGTACAGTATGTTCTCGGTAGCCACAACTAATAGAAACCAAGATTGTTGTAGTTTTTAATTTTTTTTTTAATTAATTAGTAATAAATGTTTGTTTTGTGCATTTTAGCCCATGTTAAATTGCTTAATCGATAACTATCAAAAAATTCTAGGAATAAAGCCGTTATAAAAGTCGAAGTGCTTAACATTATCGATGAGAAACCAAAGGAAGATAAAAAACACACATACAATATAATAAGTAAAACAATGGAAGTTGCACAAGGCACAATGCTTTTGTGTGATTTTTAAGACTGTTGAAGTAATTGCGGTATCGCGTGTAATGAGAGGTTGCGATTACCGAGAACATACTGTATCTGCATTGACAGCTGCTTTACAAAGTTGAATGGCAACTTGGTTAAACTTTATTGACTTACAGCATTTGCTTTTGCCGGTGTTTTGGCGTGAGTGAGTTAGCTCTCAAGTTTTTTTTTCATATCACGGAGCTATTTTGTTCGAAACGTGACTTCATCTTTACAGTCAAACAACAAATAATATGATTCAAGCAGTTTCTCACGGCGAAGATACTTTTTTTTTTAAATGAGTTAAATGTATATGTAGGAATTCCCATACTTTTACATGATTTTGTGTTTATATTCATTCGTTTAATAGGTTTGGTTTTAATTCTTGCTGCATAATATCTGGGCCACATTTATTAAGTTTCATGATTTTACCGGAAAATTATTTTTCAAAAATTATTTCTATAACAAAATTAACACAAAATGAAAATTAAAAAAATACAATTTTTTTTTGAACTACATATCGATTAGAACCAAAAATTTTCTTAGGTGGAGTGTTGAAGCCGGAATGAAGGCAGTAAGTCAAATTGACCCGTGCCTTATAAGTAATCTCGTAATACTAACATTCATTATGAAACTGATCACTGATCTTAACATAAAGCTTTAGAAATTAGCTTTAGACTAGTCTGGCAACGCCACTTGGTTTCAAAGTAAATGCACTCAGCGCGACACAACCACAGAAAAAGTCAACAACAACAAAAAGCCGATGAATAAAACAAAATAAAATGCTACAACAAAAAGAAAAATTGGTCATGCAAAGAAAACGATGAACAAGAAGATAAGTCGATGTGAATACATGCGCATAAAATGCACTCATACATGCAAGGGTCATCATCGCAGAGCAAACTTCCCCCTATTTCACCGATCTGATGAGATGCGAAGTTCATTAATCGCTGAGAACGAAAGACGATACAACAACATAAACGAAAACAGAATGAGTGAAATAAAGTGAAACCAAATAAAGGAATTGAAATCTAAACTACAACAACAAGAATTACTCGCGCCAACAGCGAAATTGACTTTTGAGCTTTTTGTATTTTTTCCTTTTTGGTTTTGTTTTTGTTTTGCAATTCTATTCTATTTCATTTCATTGCATTGTGTTTATCTTCACATTACGTTTGAGCGTATTTTTCGTTATTCTTTGTTGTTGTTGTTGCGCGTACCCGCTGCTGCTTTGTTTATTTTAAATGAACGTGTGATGAGTGCACGGGCGTACGTAGCCGAATTCGCCGCATGCGCGAGCAAAAAGCAACAGCAGGCAACAACGCTCGCTTTGAATTACAAATTTAGTATCGCTCAGATATTCGACGTGGTTGGTACGGAAGAAACCGCTTAAGCGGCTAAATGCCAAGAAATAAACATTTAGTATAAAAAAAAAATGCTACAAGCAATGAGAAAAAATATACATAAATTAAATACCATCGTCTATAGCGCGTAGAAAATTTAAACAAAAAATGAAATAAATGTTTACATCTTTTTTATTTAAATTTTTTGTTGGTTTATAACTTTTGAATGGATTTGTGTGCATATTTGAAACAAAAATACGTGATGTGCTTGCTTGCTCTCGAAGTGATCTTCACTTGCGCGTCTGCAACTGCCATAAATAATGGAATAAAAAAAATCTCGTCTATAAAATTTTTAAATAATATTATTGAAAAGAATAACAAAATATACTAACTTTGCGAAAAATTTAAGTCATGCGAAAAGTGTTATAAAGTGCGCCAAAGCAATAAATTTAAAAAAAAAAATATCCAAATGCAAAATATATTAAAAAAAAATTAATCAACATTAAGCCGCTAAAAATAAATGCAAATAAAAATCAATTAAACGCCAGCCAAATCAACAAGAAAATTTGCAGCGGCTTATATACTTAAGTAATTAAAACAAAAATTACAACAACAAGTAATAATGATATAAATATTATTAAAAACACAATTCAAAAGATGTTAGCAGTTGCTGAAAGTATGCTAAAAGTAAAATTAAAAAAAGGTGAAAAAAGCCAAAACCAGCAACAAGCAGAAAAAGCCAAAAAGCTGCACGAGTCATGTGTTCGGAACGTGGCCGAGACAAGCTGCTAAGTGAGCTAAAAAAAAAATGAAAAAAACCCAACATTAAACCCAAAAGAAACAGAAAAATTGTAATATCGAAATATACATACGTACATATGTATGTATATGTATGTGACTTGTAGTCAGTCAGCTGCTACATATACATATGTATCTGTATCTTTTTATATACACTCGAGTATGTACGGTGCTATATATAAAAGTATCTGATCGTTGTTGTAAGAATAACATGAATTAACATAAAATGAGGCAGCGGGCATTAAAGTCCATTGTTGTTGTTGATTTCTGTAGTTAATGATGTTGCAGCCAGCAGTACAACGGCAAAACAGCTGCTTGTGCAGTGTGCTTGGTCGCAGTTTTTGTATAATTCTCTTTCTTGCTTTCTTCCTCTCTCTCTCTCTCTTGGTCAGGCGCTTTGCTTTGCCGTTTAATTGACATTTTGTAGCGCACGTTTTACACGACTTGCGAACTAACGAACGCACGACTGATCGCCTGCCCGACGGATCGTGCGTTGTACCAGGGCGCAACTGCAGGGCCGAAGCATTCACTATGCTTGCGTTGAAAACTTTTCCATGGACATTTGTTGTTCTTTTATTATGTTTTGTTTTTGTTACCGTTGTACTGTTTCTGTTTGGTCGCTGGTTATACAGTTGCTTATCTTTTGATGTTGTTGTTGTTTTTGTGTATTTATTACATGCCATACAAACAAACAGACGCACGTCAATGTATGCACATATGCATACTTTTATTGGTTTATTCCATTTTTCTCTCTGTCTTACATATGTGTGCATATGTCATTTGCTGCATATGATGCGGTTTCGCGCCGTGTCTTCGGCTCTAGCCGCGGCGAATTCAATTTCAGACGCTACGCTTGCAAATTTTTTAATGCATTCATTGAGTCGCCTGCGTTCATGTGGTTTTTTATGATTATTATTATTATTTTATTTCGCCCGTTTCATTATTCCTCTTGCTACAATTTTTCCTTTTTTACGCTTCTCTGTTATACTATACGCTTGGGTTTTATTTATTGTGTTGTGCTTATTTCTTTGCATTGTGAAATTTTTTAATTGCTGTATGCGAAATTTATGAAAATGCAGACGATATTTGACTGTTTCATTGTTGTTGTCATTATTTCGTATATGTAAACACTTATTTGAGCATATATGTACAAATGTATGTACATATCTTCATAAGTTCATAAAGCTTGGCGTATATTGCGCGTTTGCTACCAAGCAGGTGCGCAGCTAGTTACGTTTCGTTTGCTTCTTTTTTATCTGTGCACCATAAGTAACCGGCGCGAGCGTAAACTACATTTTTTCGCGTTCTATCTCTCTTTGTCTTTTTCTCTCTGTCCTTCTATATGAAAATATATCTGTTTCAATGCTATCTAAATACAAATGTGCCTTTTGTTAATAACGGAAACGGTTTCTCAACTAATATTTTGTTTAAATGTTCAAGATTAGAATTGAAAGAATTATGCGCTGTTAGGGTTTTTGAAATAAATAAGTAAAATAAAAAAAAAACAAAATAAAATGTTAAATAATATAAAAAAAAGTTATTGGCAAGTAAATCGAGTCAAGTTCTTAAACGTATCGTACTGATAATTTTTGTGGCCGGCCACTTAGCCAATCAGTCCGATCAATTAGTCAGTCTTGGCGTCAAGTCAGCTGTGCCCTATGAACTGGTTTTGCTGAACAGTAGTTAACTTTGTAAAGCCACAATAACAACAACAATAGAAAAAACCATAATCGCACTTGCCTTTCATTTTCGTGTTCGTTTCTACACTTTGTTAGCATGTTAGCAAATTCCGGCCTGATTCTGATTAAAATTATTTGATTTTTATTTCTTTTTGTTACTTTTTGTTTTTTTTTAACCTTCTGCTGCGGCTTATGCTGATGCCGCTTTTTTCTGATTATGCGTGTATTTCATTGCCCGCGCAAAAATTCCATTGAAATGAACGAAGCGCGTGCCATGACGCCCGAACCAAATCAAAAACTTTCGTAGTCGTGTGTGCTTAGACGCTCCCTATTCTAGGTAAAACTTAGCAAGTCACTTTGCTTTCAACGTAGGCAGCATTACTTCGATTTGTATTGGCTCCTGATTGTTTTTTTTTTTTTTCATTTCTTTAACCTTTTGATATGTTATGAATAAGCAATTAACTGACAGTAAGACCTAATTTAATCAGTTGAACTCTGGCTTTCGCATTAAGTTAATGTTCCATATTTTTCACTACATTTCTTTAATATAATTTTTAGGTGATTGTGCATTTTAAAATAAATTAAAACTTCATAAAATGAAACCCAACTATGTTCTTCTTTGTTTTAAATTATTACTAGAGCTGCTAAGTTATACTAAATCATCTTTGTTTCCTAGTTGGTCTCTAAAATGTTTCGTTAATTTTACTACTAAGTTAACAAAGGGAAAAAACATTCAACTGGAAATTTATTCACTGTATTAAAAAGTTATGGCTTTGAAATGTTTCCATTGCCAATTCCATTCCAATAAAAAGAAGAGTTACGATTGTACTAAAACAAAACGCACCTTAAACAGACAAGATATAAGTCGTGAACTACAAGATGCGAACAAAATGAAGTTCAAGATCTGATAAAAAAGCAAAGTTGAACTAGAAATCTTTTTTATCAATTGAAAAATACTATTTAGGGTTATTGGACTCGATGCTGCTGTGACATGGTCGATGAACTATCGAGAATATATCCCAGTGCCGCTTTGTGCTTTTATAAAAATTTTTTAATGGAACAAAAAACTGCAAAAAGTTTTGTTGCGTTTCGTTGCAAAAGCAAAGTTTTGAAGGAATTTTGTTTCATGAACGTTTTTTGCAATGGCACTTGATTCAGGGGTCTGCGATTTTTTTTTTTTTTTTCAATACGGTATAAAAATATTTTTCGTAAGCTTTTTATTGCGTCTGTATTATTGACATAAGCCATAAATATTGCGATCCTGTTTGTAAACGAATATCATCTAAGCTGACTCAAGATGCAATAAAAAGCTTTGTCATGATTGTCGTGATTCGTAATTTATCTGTAATATAAAATTTATTTTGCTCAGACTGATGTTTAAGGCATAAGAGAGGAAATCGCAAATAAATATTTTTTTTTTTTTTTTCTTTTTTTTGTAAGATGTTATTCCAGTCTCGCTGTTGAAAATAGAAGAACAAGGCTGGTTTTAAACTTTGTATAACTAGATACCCAAGATATAAAAGTTTAACCGTTATGTAGATGACAGTTATTGTTAAATTTTTAGTTGACCTAACTAGTTAATTAACTTAACCTGTTTATGAAAAAATTGTGGTTAAGTTTAAATAGAAGCACTTAAATGATTATATATTATTATATAGAAAGCGTTTATCACAATCTTCTTGTTTTCTTATTAATTTGAATATAATATTATTGTGAAATTAATAAAAATAAATTATTATGAAATTAAAAATTATACTTCTTTCTCATATGTTTCGTTTAAGATTATACCTTATCTTTAATAAATGGTTGACCATTCTATAACCCCTATAATTTTTTTGCCAAACGAAACAAGATTTTCTAGAATTCACTTGCTTATTGGTTTAGTGTTATTGGTTTAGTAACAGAATAAACTGTATTTGCTACCCAGTTCGATCTGGATTAGTTCGTATTAAAGGCATGTGGCGACGTATATACGTACAACGTCGAAAGTACCTACACCGCATATTAGCTGGCTGCCTGTAACGTAACCAAAGCTTATAAACAAAATATAGTACATATGGTAGTTTACAGTAAATAATCAACAATATTCAAGGCGACATTTTAATGGCAAACGCAAATACAAGCTTTATATTGTCAGAATTCTCATATATGTTCCCATTCGTATACAAACACACACACACACTCACACACTCTTGGCCACACTGACAACCTTATGCGTTGTAGCTCCATATACACACGCACTCTTGCCTATTTAGTCATAATAATGATAATAATAAAAGACAATAAAAATTCTAGTACGAGTATCACCAAAGCTAGAGAGATAAAGTCAAAACAAAACGAAATCTATGAAAATGATTACAGTGAATAGCAAGAACAACAATAACAACAACAACAACAAGAAGAACAGCAAGAGTAGCAGCAACAACAACAGTAAACAACAAAAATGAAAGGGGCAAACGATGCAAATGCCCCCTCCTCTCGCCCTCGCTCTCACACTTAACATTACACTCTTGTACTCTCTCGCCGTAACAGCAAGTCAAACCCGTTGCGTCGCTCACGCACTCATTTTGTATCGCAGCGCAGTATAAATAAAATGCCACATGTTATTTTGTAGGGTAGCGTCGTGTTGTGTTGCGTTGTGCCGTGTACTTTAACGTATTTAAGTACAGGCGTGAAGTGTCTCGCTGGTGTAATTGTTGTTCCTATTATTGTGTATAGTGAAATGACGCGTGCTGTGCGCCTGTCTGTCGTAGGTCTTAGCAGCTTACACCTCTTACATTTGGCTTTTTTCTGCTCTCCTCCTCACAGCTGCTGCCGCTATGGCTGTGGACTGGAAGCAAGTTTTATGCAACAAGGCAACAACAAAAGCAGCAAAAAGCGAGCTATCGTACACTTACATATTTATTAACTTCAAATGCCGTATTAGAGAGCAATGCGTGTAAATGGTATTGCCATTCTTTTTTCTTTTTTTTTTTTTTTTTTTGATTGAGTTTTTTCCTTTATCTGGCATTATTGCCATTGTTGTGCTAACAATGGGCATAACAGCAACGACTCTAAGCTTAGACATGCTGTAGGCTATGGAAAATCTATTCAAACGTGTGTTCGCGCATCTGTGTATCACGTCATAAGCTTGTCATACACGTACTTAGAGTGGGGCACAGCATTATGATAATTACAAGAGCTTATTATTATTATGCGCCTAATGCCAAACCAAAATACACAGCAGCAGGGTACAGTAACTATGCACGTTAGCTTTCCCTGCCTATCTCTCCTTCTGCATCCATCTTCCCTGACTCTACTGTATTTATTTGAATTTGGCTTTAGCAGCGTCCACTTCACCTTGTCCTGCGTCAATACAATATGCTTACTATAATGCGGCCTACTCAATTCGTCTTTGCCTTTGCGCTTGCGAACTTCCTTCTTAGCCACATTTGGCAAATACTGCATACTTGCCACTTGGCAGCGACCAGCGAACATGCACTGCGCCAAAAAACTCGATTATTATATATTTGATTTAGTACAATGTTCATATTTGTTTTATAACTCCGTGTGAAAGAATTATATTCGAATTTCCCACACCATCTTCAAACTGATCTCAATTGAAATACTGAAATCGAAAAACAAAAAAAAAAAATGAAAATTATTTCTGCATTCGATATTATAAACTTTTAACAGTTCACTCGAATATCTTGGGCATATTTCCTCATCTTTAACTATAATCTAGCAAACATTAAATAACATATGGATTGCCTGTGGGTCTGTTCAAATCTTGATTTCGTTAAAAATCTGTTCTAATTTTTTAATGCTTAGTTATTTCAATTTTTTCACTTTGATTTTATGAGAATTTCTCGCAGTGTGTAGTTGTGTATCGGTTTAATGTTTTTTAATACATTTTAGTTGTTGTAGTTGTTGTCGCATTCTTTTGCCACTAAGTGTGTAGGATTCTGTAAGGAAACTTGTTTGATGGCTTTTTCATTACATTTTTATGCCTAAGCCATAGTTTTTCTTGTAGTTGTTGTTGCTATTATTATTGTCATGTTATTTTGTATTGTTGCCAACGTTGCCATCTCGAATGTGGGTTAAAAACGCTTGGCTTAATTCCAAAATAAGTGTCTTATTTTTATTCTTTCGCTGCGCTTATGCATATATTTTGCTTTTATTTATTTTTTTTTTGTCTTTTTTTTTTTTTTGGCTGCACAGATTAGCCCCGTTTTAGTCATAGTCGTCGTATGTGTATCGCCATGAATGGGCACATAAAGAATGTAATATTGTTGAAAGCCAGTCTGCCAGTCTTACTCATAATAAATACCCAACAACGACCAAATACATACATACATAATAAATAATAAAAAATAAAATAAAATTACAGAAAAAAAAACAACATGCCAAATTAACAGCTTTTAGCCAATAGAAATAATCAAAATGCCGGTTTGGCTGCCTGGTTATACATTTTAAGCTTTTAATTTATGTTGATTTCTTGCTTGCTGCTACCGTCGCTACTTGCCTGTTCATCCCACTCGCGGCTGACGTCAAAGTCAGTGCGCATCACATAATTATTGAAGGTATCATTATTATTATGATTATTGTTATGTCATATACGGCAAACGAGTATACGACCAATACGCGAATACTTCGATGTATTTTACGACTGCCACTCGCTCACTCACTCCCTCCTTCACTCGTTAACTATTTTACACCGCTTATTGCCTAAATGGGTCTTTGTGCTTAGGTTCACAAGTCTTTGAACTGTGACTAACTGTTGTTTGGTGCCAAATGTCAAACGGCTGCCATGTTGTGTTGCACGAGAAAGGGGAAGTCGCGCGAGTGCGCTTTGTATAGCGCAGCTTGAGTAAATTTCTGCTTTTGTTTAAAGCATCTTTTGTGGAAAATACCAAGCAGCTGACAACAGCTGTTTTTCAATGGTTTGCTTTCTCTTTGAAGTTTTTGCTTTAATTTTCGTTTTGTTATTTTTGCATGTGTATGTACATATATACGCAGTTACATACATAAGCCACAAATCTAGAAAATATAGTGTTAATTAGAATTTATTTCCAATATATAATTTAATTGCCAATTTCACCCTGACTTACGGCATTGCGCTTTCGCAAAACAAATGCGCTGAAAAATAAGCCAATAAGTACAAGGTCTAGAAAAACTCATTTATTTCTCTTGCTAATGAGCTATGTCAGACGACTGACTTAACTAGGCTCGCGTATAGTACGTTCGTTCGTATAGTGGGTTGCCCCTGAAAATAAGAAAGGGAAATCAACAATGTTTGTGTTTGGTGTAAAATAATAATTTAAATATTTTTATGATTTTTATTTACGTCATTGGCAGCATTGTATCTCATATTATATGAGCACTCTTGCGCTCCCAAAACAGTTTGCCCTAAAATGCTGACATCGGAAGTTTCCACCTACACAAGCCAACCTACTACAGAGCAGCATTGTCACAACGAGAGAGCGAGGCTGAGAGCTAAAGCAAGAGTAAGAGCAAGTGCGATCGCGAGTTGGTCACTAAATGTCGTCATTATTCGCCATTTATTAGCGCACGCTGAACGCTTGTTTGCACTGAATTCGCTTAAAGTAATTCGCCGCACGTGCCTCCACTCGCCTTTGTTGTTGTTGTTGTGTGTGAGCAGTCTAGCGTCGGAGGCGGCAGCAGCAAATACAAGTTGTGAAGCTTTAAATCGCTTATTACGTCGGGAGCATTTTATACATTTTCAGCTATTACACCGCACACCGCTGACCCCTCTGCCAATACCTTAGCTTTTAGTCCGATTGCCAGCAAACTGTCTCTCTCTCACTCTCTCTGACCGATTTAATTGCGCTCTTCTAGTCGACAACTCATTTGGATTGCCCCAGCTCGAGGCTGATTGTGTATCTGATAGTATCAATAAGCGAAAATAAATGATTCTGCATTCATAAAACAATTTGTCAAGGGGCTGAACGGTCTTACGCCCACTTAGAGACACAAACCTATTACTTGGTTATATTCCCCACACATAATGAACAAACATGCGACTATGATAAACCTCAAGAAATTGTCCCCGATTTTGTGTGTTTGCTTGATTCATTTACATTTTTGTCGATGTCGCCGCTTAATGTGCTAAATAGCGAATGTGTACTTGCTCTTTAAAGCTAATAAACTCAACTAATCGCAGCCATGCCGCACACGGAACGAAATTATTAAGTAACGCTGCGCCATAGCTGCTCTATATCTGTACAATCGCTTGCTAAGTTAGTTACATACTTATCTGCATATCTGGCGCTGCCCCTATCGCATTCGCACTTACTTATTTTATTTTGTTTTCCTTTTTTTTTTATTTTTGTTTTGCTGTATTGTTTCGGACTTTGTTTTGTTTCGATTTTTATGATCGTTTAGATTATACTTGTATATGGTTTGCAAATCTCGCGTGCGACTCATGGAAAATTTTCCATCACCATTTGACGCTGAAACAAACCTATGGAGATAGAGACGAAGTCGGACAGTCAGACAGACTATTGGTATTCTAATGAGTACGAGATCATACCTCGCTCTTGGATCGTTCGTATCGACAGTGGCAATAAATTAAACAGAAATTGATGCTAAATACTACTAAATATTATTATTTATTATTATTATGAGTTGAGATGTGTACGAAGGCAATATGTGTGGGAATATTTTTTGAAGATTGAAAACGATATTCTGTCATTGTTTTTTTTAACTGCAATATACATTATATACATATATGTATAAGTATATTTTTCATTGGTTAGAAAACTTTCTGCGTCATAGGCGAATAGAAAATTCATTGGTTCAAACTGATGTAAACAAAACTCAGCTGACAATTAAACGTTTATAATTTATGGTGTATGCTTATTTTCTTTACGTTAATTTTATTTTTATTTATTTTATTTTATTTATTTATTCTTTTTTTTTTTTTTTTTTTGTTTTTTGGAGGCAAAAATCATTGGGAAAACTATTTGTTAACTATTTCCATTTGAATCAACTTGTTGCTGTTTTTATTACTTATGTTTTTTGGCTTATGATTTTCTATTTTTTTGAACATATGTGTATACAAATATTTTAATTGATTATATATATCTATATTTTTTTGGTTTAGGTTTTTTTGTTTGTATTTTATTTGTTTACTTCTTGGTTCCATTATTAATTTTTTTTTCTTTTAATTTAATTAGCTATACATATGGAATCACATAACCTTTCTTAATTTGCAATAGTTTGTTTCTAGTTTTGTGCGACTATGAATGCTCACAAAAAGAAAATCATAAAAATTTTCCATAAGACGTCGCCTGTCTTAATTACAATTCATATAAGTGTATATGTATTTTTTTGTTTAGCTCTTATTTTGTGAGTAATTTATTTTTTCTCAGTTTCTTTGGAAAAACCTATAAAATGTTGCATATTGTTGCACGCAGACGCGCAAATAATAATTATTTACATTTTTAATTGAAGAAAGCAAAAACATGGCTGTGGCTGCCATGCAATCGAATCGAATCGAGATTGTACGTAATGGCATCGCATCGCGATGCATCGAATTCTTAAATAAACAAACAAAATCATTACAAGTGCGAAATGAAAAGGAAATGCTACACGAGAAATTAAAAAATAAAATCAAACAAACAAAAAAAATATGCCAAACTAAACTATTCATGTATAATTTAAAAATATTTATATTGATTTTGTGACATGGCAAAGCGTTGAGTTCCTGTGTCTGCTTGCCAACGTCCCGGCATAAATTTGCATAAATTTTGCTGTTTTTGTAAGCGGAAATTTTGGTTCAGTGTTCAAAAAGTTTCCACATGTTATATTAATATATGCAAATAAACATATTTTATATATATGTACAATGTTGGATTATTTTATATACCAGTAAGGAGAAAAAAACCATTAAAAAATAAAAACCGATTTCAATATGAACACATGGTAAACAAATATTGACACAGATAACTCATGTCCAGACGCTACGCCAATGTCTGCGTATGTCTAAATCATCATAATGTAATTAACACTTCATTAGCAAGATGTCACGATAAAAAATCCCCATCAAATAGGGCAAAAATAAAATTTTATAAAAAAAAATACGACAAAGATTAATGTATAGAAAGAAGATAATAAATAAGAAAGAAACAAATCTTCATATGACATGTATTACCTACACTATAGGCGCCCTAAATGACTCAAGTAATTGCGGAAAAAATCACAAAGCGATCAAAAATGTTTAGCACATTTTTGTGCATACTAGAAACACTGTTGCGCTCGCTTATTATTTTTCAATTAGCCGTTGACGCACAACACTTACCTTACCCACTGTAAGAAACACTGTACAATGTGCAAAGCTAAGCACATGCAACTGGCAAGCAGCCAAGCAAAGCACAGCGAGCCGTAATTAAAATTAATACTTTTATTTTAAAACCAAACACTTATAAAGTATTTTACATAATCGAATAAACATTCATATATATATGTATATATATACAAACACATAAACTATATATATTAATTTAAAAAGCTGTGCATTTGATTTCGCACATGCAATTAAATTCCATTTGCTTTTTGCCACAATGTTGCTTAGTAGTCGATATTTCGTATGGCACACGCTTTGCTTTAAAAAATTTTCACACAATTTTGTGCTATATTTATTTTTTGAACTTATATTTTTTTATTGTTAATTGTTACAATTTTTGATGGCCATACGAAATAAATTTCGCAGGCTGTTAATTTTTTATGCCACATATTATTCAGTTCTTTTTTTCTTTTGGCCAGCAACTATGCGTAGTTGACTTTCTTTGACGTCAGCACTTGACAAGTGGTTTAAGTTAAGAAACTGTATCTCTGTGTGTTCACTGATAATATCTTCTTTTTTTTATTTTAATGAACTTGAGATATGCTACTATAACAGACTGCAGACTAATTGTCTGCAAATATTTTTTTTTAATTGTAAGAATTTTGTTTACTACGCATTCATCACAGCCGAAACAAAAGCCTAATCGACAAGCGGCTGGTTTCAATTACTTAATTCTTTGCTAAGTATTAACGCAGCCCTAAGCGTCACAGCAAACTAACTACTTACACATTGTAAAGGATACCATTTACCATTCACTTCTCGGAAATTACTGCACACAAGTCGTCGAGTATTTATTACCGTCAGAGCTGTGCTTTTCTCTGCTTTTGCACTAGCTACGGAATAAATAGATGTGCTTATCCGATTTGTGCACAAGCAGCAAAGAAAATTCCCGCCGAAGCCACTTTGAACTTTCAAGTTGGTTGAGTTTTACCATTCACTTGCTTAAGTGGGCGAAACAGCATTAAATGAAATGAAAATGCTTAAAATCAACCTACGCAATGCTAGAAATATTCTTCTCTGTGCAGAATATGTGGCCAGAGTCAAAGTGTTTCCAAGTAAGCAAATGCAATTGGTTGCTTAAGTCGGCAAACTAAAACGATTTCTTAAGAAATATAATTTGTTAGCAAAGAATGTATAAACTGCAGCTTGAAATTCTTTCAAACAGACACGTACCAGTGTGCATCGTTTGAGCATTTGTCATATGATGTTTGGTGTCCTCTCACGCCCCGGCATATTTGTGCGTATGAGTAATATTTTTATTTTTTTTTTATTTTTTCGAAATATCTGAAGCGGAAGCAATTAAAAATGAAAGTGAAAAATAAAAATAAATTTTGCACGAATAGCTTAAGACAAAGTAAACGCAAGCATTCATTTGTCAACTCAGGAATTTTTCGCGTACATGACAATAAACAGATTTTGGCATTGCTGACATTATTCATATTTCATAGACATCGACTCAATTAAAAAAATATTCACACGAATGATTATGCACATATATACATGAAAACATTTAAATCTGCTTAATAGTAATTTTAAAATATTTTACGCGTTATTTATTTGTACGATTGGTGTTTTAATGGTTTAATTTAAATTTAACATAATCAGATTAACACAGATCAAACACTTATGCATGGAAATTACGCAAAAATAATTTGCTTTTGAAAAGCAATTCACTTTACTGTTAATTTGAACCTTTGAATTTAAATTAAATTAAATCCATTTGCCATATAGTTTTGCTGCGCTCGTTTATAAAAGAAAATTCCATGCTGCACTGAAACTACTCGCATATGGTTTCTAGTTTGTTTACAGTAAACGTAGCCAAATTAAGTTAAACAAACATTTTCCATATTTTTATTGGTTTTTCCTAAAACATATTCTTTAACTTTGTATATTTGATTCTCTTGTTTTGTTTTTGATTGAGAAATTATTAAACAACCGCCATAGAAGTGGCGTCTTGCGCAGCTTATTGCCTTTTGTATTTATCAATGAATTTCTACTCACTCGCTTATGATGACCATAATCGTGATAATCTATAAAGCGATTTGGTGTCGCTCGCTTCTCATGCATTTTACAGTTCTTTTCTTGGTCTAACAGCCAATGTCAACGATGACGACTGCTCTGTTGTCTCTGTGTTTTCGTGTCGTTCTTTCCTATCCGTCCCTTCTATTGCGAATAGTTCATTGACTGACTGCTTTTGTTGTTGTTGTTCATGCGCGAGTAAATGTAGGAGTTTGTGTGTGTATTCGTATGGCTGTAGTTAGGCAATATGGCAAACGGACTGAGAGACAGACAGACAGACGGAGAGTTGAACAGACGCGGTTAATTGCAGCAATTTGCTTGCTTTTTTTCGCTTCGATGCCTGCTTTTTTCGCTGTTGTTTGGTGCAATGAATTGTAATGTGTTCTTCTGACAGTCAAACGTGAAACGTAAGAAAAAATTAAGCTTTAAGTTGAAAACTTGGTAGCATGCATCAAGCGCTGCAGGAGGTTTTTTATATGCCACACGCATCGCTGACAATTTGAGTGTGCTTGACGCTCTAAAGTATGCAACGTTGCGGCAAAAACTGAAATTTTTCTTTGCTGGCTGCACAACTACCTGGCGTAAATTTTGCTTGCCTTTGCCTTTTTATTTATTTATTTATTTTTTTAAACACATATTTATTTTTTTTATTTTCATTGTGGTTTGCTTAGCTTTGTAGGCACACTTCATTTCGCTGCTGACGTAAAGCAGCCTTGACAGCGTTTCTTAGGTATAAGTGGTTTTCGTGCACTTTCAAAAGCATACTAAAAAGTAGCAGCATTTTTATAATTAGTCTATTTATAGCTATAGCTATTTATTTACGCTCATATAAATATATGTATGTATGTGTGTGTGCATGTCAGCATGCATAAAAGTGCTCTCGAACTGTTTAACTTCAGCTACTGGCATGCCAATCGAAACATAGCGAGTTCGTTTACTTCGTAAGTCAATAAGAAAGCTGCAGCTGAACTCAAGGTGTGATGGTATACGTCAAACTACCGAACTTTGTACAATAAGTACGATTTGTAGTCGCACACAGTTGTTTGCCAACAACTTGCTAACTAATTCGTTTATTTATTTTGTGCTGTTGTCAGCGTGGATGGAACAGCGACGTTGAGCATAACTAAGTGTAACGTTCAACTTTTGCTGACGTCAAACGCTGAAGCTGCATTGTTCCATTGTTCTCAGCTGTTGTCTGCTTCTCTCTACTATTGCTGCTCGATTTTTAGTTATATTTATTAGCTGCTAATTTTAGCTCAAATACGCATAGCGCCAGCTACCACTCACCCACACATAAACACAAGCACACATACCGGTATAGGTCATTGCACAGCAAAGTAAAGTGCAATTATTTTTGGTAACTTTCCGTTTTGGTTAGAAGCAACAAACAGCAAATAAATCTACGCAAAGTTTGCCATGTAGTTGGATTTTCTGTTGGCTTTCGCGTTGGCGTTGCTGTCGTATTCAATTGAACTGAAACCAAAATAGAAAAGTCTGATAGTCAACGAAATCCAAAAACTACACAGAAATAGTGCAGCCAAGCATATACATTAGTAAAAACGTTCTTGCGTAAAATTCGCATTGAGTACAGTGAGATTTACGTAGCTTTGCTTATTGAAATTGTGAAATACAAATTAAAGGACAATATTTGGTCAGCTCTTGACAATTATTTACTAAAAACATGTTCATATATTTTGTAAATTAAATTTTTGTTTATTTTGCCGGAAATACAAACATTGAACACTTTGTGCATTGCAATTGCATGTGAACTGAAGTGTAAAGCAACTGCAGCTGAATCCAAAAATATTTGTTTCTAATGTGATAATTAATCATGTAAGAGTGTAAGAATGCAGTATGCTTTCATAATTTTAAACTTAATCGTTTTGTCGTCAACTCGTGTTTAAATGTCAATAGATCAACCAATTCAATATGAATTCTGCTTAATAGTTATTTCCTTGGTTCCTACAACTTATGTCTTTAATAAAGAAAATGCACAAAGTTCTTAAAATTGTTACACCAAATGCTTTTTAGTTTAAGCTTGAAATATTATTCGAAATATTTGCATCGTGCAGCGACTTCATAGCTTTTTGATGAAAATTAATTTTTTGTTAATAAATTTTATTATTTGCAGCATCTTGAGAAAAGGAAATAGCACAAAAAATCTTTCCCATGAACGATGTGCTGCCTGTTAAATTTTAATTATTATTTTTTTTTTTTCTTGCTTTTATTATTGTTAATTTAGCTGGTGCGTGCAACTCTGTTTAAAGCGCGGATATCGTACTTAACTTTTGTTAATAATTTAGCAAATAAATAATAAATCTTATTAACACAATTCGCTCGTGTTTTCAATCATTAACACAAAAAAGCGCTAAGTAAACAAGAGCAATAATACACACAGACTTAAAAGAATAATAACTTCCAAAATAATGTATTATAAAAACATAAAGTACAAAAACAAGAAACAAAAAGAAAAAAATAATAATAATGAAAGCGTAATATGTAGATGCATCAAAAGCGAAACAAAAGTAAAACGCAAGACGTACAGCGAAATGAAAATTAAAGCAAAAAGCAGACAAGCGACGCGCGAAATTCATATCTTGATAATGTCTTATCAATTGTTTGCAAATGAAATGAAAAGAAGTAGCGAGCAGCGCGTGCGTTATGCGTTTTTGTTTTGTTTCTTTTATTTTTTTTTTTTATTTTGTCATTTTGTTTATATTTTTTGTTTTTTTTTTTGTTTTATTTTATAAGTACAAAATGTGCATGTGTCATTGTTGACATTTCATTTTATTATATTTCGTAAAAAATAGAAGCAGAAAAAAGAAAAGCAGAGAATAGTCGTCTTCGTTGCTGTTGATGACAAAAGTGCTTATCATATGAGTACGACAAACACAGGAGATCGCATGAAATAAACTACTTTTGCGCACTTGCACACTGTGCTGACTCGAAAAAAGAAAAAGAGGCAGAAGCGTAGTAAGCAGAATATTGGTTTGGCAAATACAATTTATTTTATATTCGCTTTCTGCGTTTTATTAAAAAGAAAATACAAAATAATAAAGAAAACAAAAATGAAGAAAAACTTGATATTCATCAGTGGGTCAATTGCCTTGAAATTGCCGCAGTTTGCCGTATGGCGAATTTTTTTCTTTTACATTTTATTTGCCACAATTAATGATAATAATTTATGGCTGTGATATGCTGATGCAGCATTTTAGTGGCACACTCGTTTAACTAGGCGTATACGTGATTTTGGATAACTAGGCGTATGCGTAATACGCAATGCAGCATGAAACTACTTAATCAAAAGACCCAAATGAACCATTAAATTAAAGCAATAACAAGCAAACAAGCCAATAACCAAACACATGACCATAAGGAAACGTGATTGGCCAAGACGTACAGACAGACAACTGCTGGTCAAAACGTGCAGTTGAACGTTTAACACTGTGAGTAAGAAAATCAACTGAATCGCAAAGAAAACGAAAACCAAAATAATAAAAGGAGAACACAAAAATTAGCTAAAACTCTTACGCTGCACAATCAAAGGCAGCATGTGACCTTCAATGCTGCCTCATTCTTTTGCCTTATAAGCCAGGCAACATTTTGCAATCGAAGCACGTTTGTCATTGGTAATTTTGAACATGTCATAATGATAACATGCAAACAAACAAACAAACATATAGATAGACAGACCGACAGACAATCAAACCGACGTAGGAGTCAGGCAAATAGACAGCCAACGCGGCTTCTGCAGCATTTCATTGCAAGCTCAGTCCTTAACGACGACGCCCGCGTGCTTGTGGCTGGGTGTGTCTATTGCCATGCATACGTTAAATCAATGCCATGTCCTGTGGCCCTACGGCGAAAAGTATGTCCGACATGCATATGACTATTATATAGTACATATATGAATATCCAGTGAAGCATGCGATCGTATGAGTATTCGTTTCAAATAAGTTGGAATATTTGCTCAACAGCACACGTACTTGACACTGCCACAAAGCAGCCAAAGAAGCGACATCTACCCAACACTGTAGACAATGTAAGACATACATATACCGGATAATTGATATATAGACAACACCGATGACGTCAATTCGTTTGCGCATGCAGAAATTGTAATCCGAGTACAAATGAAACGCGAAACGCAATCCGTGCGCTGGCGAAATCATATATGAAAAACGTGGAAAATCTTTTAATAATGCGTTTCCTGGTATTTACTCTGAAGTTGTTTTCACGCGTATTTCTGCTCGCTTGTAAATGAATATTCTCACTTTACGTACACCATATTTGCATAAAGACAAGCAGAAGTTCGTCTGACGCTGCAGCTATTTTTTAAACGTCAGCCAGCATTGCTGCCGTTGCCATGCTAGCCTGCTCATTTGTCCTTTGCTGCATGTAGCTAGCTTGGTTGGGTGTCCTGTGCTGCATAAATGTGCTGGATGCTTCTATAACACGAAAACAAGCGACTTCTACTAAATTGACAAGTATTTGTGTTACTTGCTGATGCCTTGTTTCGCCTTTAGTTATATTTGCTCGGGTGTATATATTTTCTGTTGCAGCATGCGACAAAGATTTATGATAACAACTTGCTGCGCATACAATTTTAAAATATTACAAGTTGAAAATTGAAAAATGTTGTCTACTCAAACACTTGAAAGCGTTTCATATTTTTTTCTGTTGCTTTTCATCTGTGTTAAATTGGAAATATGATAAGAACTTTTCAAATTAAATGCAAAATATCAAGTTGTGGTTTTATCTTTCTTTTTGCATGCTTCTTGCTCTCTGCTGTTTTCTTGTTTATTGCATTTTGTGTCACATTTTTTACAAGTTTATTTCGAGTTGTTGGAGAAATGGAAGTTTGCAATAGTTAAATGGCTTGAAGTCTGCTGAATTCTTTTGTCTAGTGATGCGTATATTGCAGTGAGTTTGCTTCTGTACGTTACTCTAAGCATTGATTAAATTGCTCCTTAGATAACAAATCTAAGTTCATTTAGCAATATTGGTTTTATAACTGTTTTTAAAAATATTTTGTGTTGATGTAACAAATTTCTGTGAATAAGAGTTACTCAAGTTTGAAAAATGTACCCTCCTGCATAACTAAAAATCCAGACCTTATATTTACCAACATGACTTTTTCACATTTCACAGTTTCAGCCGTTTTGCACGTTCGTTAGCTTATTTATCTATGTGTATGTTATGTTTAAATCTAAAACGGCACAACTCGTTTCGGTTGGTATGAAATTAACAGTTAATGATTTTTACATTTGTCTACTGTTATTTTAAAAGAAACATTTAAGTGCATTCTAAATGCATATAGAAGCTTATATATATACAATAATAACATCAAGTTGAAAAAATACTTAATTTTTTTTTTTATTTGCTGCACACAGCTTGACAATGACTGCACACACACGCGCGACACTAATTGAATAACACTGAAGATCATAAATGCGAATATTACAAAAGGCATAAATGATTTCATTTTATTTATTTTTTTTTTCTTCATACCTTGCAGCAAAAAAAGTAGCTACAGCTCGGCGTTTCGCCACAAAAAGTTGAATTTTTGCTTGTGTGATATTTAACACGCAATCGGCGTGTGTCTGCGACAAATTATGTCGATTTTTATCATAAATTTAATTCACATATGCGCGCTAAAAGGAATTATAAAGCGGCACAACAGCGCTCGTGTGACTTTTAGGGCGATGAAACACAATTGAATTGGTTTTTTTGTGTTTTTTTTTTCTTTTGTTGAAAGCCAAAAGAGTGAAAAAAGCACATACTTTGTATATATACGAATACATGACTGCTAACGCTACATGCGTCATGCGTGGCTGCAACAGCACGAAACCATAAAGCAGCAAAAAACAGTGAAGGAGGCGTTAAGAGACACGAGAATTTATGCAGTGTTAAAATGTAATATTTATGTTTGCCATGTAAACAGTTAAAGTGGCATATGCGTGTTATTCACACATATTACGCATACGCACTGGCGCACAGAACCCTGCGGCGCGTAAACAAAGACCAAGTGCAAAGCACGCTGACAATGCGACAAGAACAAAAGACTTACACTCGGCTTGCTCAGCGCCCAAAGATTAATTACACATGACTTCATGAAGTGCATCAATTTTTGCATAGTACAACTTTGAGTCGGTAACCCCCTCACTGCCCTTCTCACCAACCATGTCGTTATTTACTTTATAGCAAAGTATTCAACAATCATGCGCATATTTCGCAACAATGGCACTGCAAGAAAACAGAAGAAACTTCGCGCTAACTAAACTCAACTGAAGCGAGCGAAATCTTCATGCATTGTGTTGAAGCAGCGCATAACTTTAACAGCTGCGCGTGCTCTGACAAACGTAAAGCGAGAAACGTTACAAGATAAACGCCAATGCCAACGCCCAGCTCATTCGTATTGCACCGACAACGTCAATGCATGGGTAACTCACTTGACAGCGAAATTGGCATTTTGGATTTCTAGTGGGGGGCTGTGCTGATGCTCATGCTCACCTCTACCTAGTTCTCAATGTGCTGCACGTCGGTCGCTTTGTGCCAACGCATTTCAACTGGAAAAGTTTTGACATTTGAAAGTTTTCTAGCAACAGTTTTTAATAATGCATTTCGGAACTTGTGATGTGGATTTCGAAAATCTAGTAAAGAATGGTTCCGGTTGGCACATTGAATCATCTATAGGTTTATGGGTACAAGAGTTATACAATTTTGTAATGCAATAAATATTCAATCACTGAAATTCTTCTACTAAAAAATCTCGCCTATTTTTGACAATCATTTTTTCTAGGTTTTCCTAACATGCGACAAATTGTCACGCTTATGGCTTTTATGATAATTATCAACTTCATCACAATCTGTTAACAATGTGGCACATATCGTCTTAGTCTGACGCCAATTCATCTTTGAGCCGTATGAAAGTTCTTACTTACAAAAAAAGCTTCTTTGTATCGTAAGTTATTCGAAAATATTTTAACTGGGCTCTAATGACATTGACATGTCTGTGCTAATATGCAGCTGCTGCGCATATTTCAATCGTTTAAGTCAAACAAAATTCGCAAGCCTGTTCTTGTGAATTATACAAAACGTTAATTCTATATAATCTTTAAAGATGATATATGAAGCTGTTAAAACATTCTATCATGCAGGCACATGCTTAAATATTTTGCTACTTAACCTGAACTTCCAATTTTTCGCAAATATTTATTTTTATTGCCAAAATGAAGTCAATTCAAATTTGCGATTTCTCAGCATAAAAGTTTTCTATCATTTGACTAGCATGTTAATGACATAAAATCGACGATAAAGACGAAGCAAAGTAAGGTTTTCTCACTGTATTTCAAAAGCGTTTTTCTATGAAACGTTGAATACTTGTCAGACAACTGCATGCGACTGTCAGGTTATTGATCCAACGCTGCGTATGAGTAATACTTTGGCAAGTTAAACGACACGAAATAAAAAGTAGACAAACAACAAGAAATAAAACAAAGCGCACTCGAAAACGGTTTGTGCCATTTTTATGTAAATAAACATTAGACAATGCTTCTGATACAAAAGAACGAACGTATAAGAAAGGCAGAAAAAATTAAAAGAGGTGAAGAGGTCAAAATGCCGGTTTGTGTCTCTATCTCCGTGAGGGTGTGTATGTGTGTGTGTACATACTAATCACACCCAATAAACTGTCGCCTAATGTATGGGTCTGTTCTATTTCTTCTTTAGTTGCTTATCATCAGTATTATTCTATGCTTGCGTTGGCCTCGCATAAAATGAATAAAATAAATAAATAAAAGAACAAAAAAAAAAAAATATCAACTAAAATGAAAACAATAACAAAAACAGCAAACAAAAAAGGTCAGCTATGAACGTTGGCTACTAGAACGACAAAGCAATTTTATCTTTTATCTGCTTTGAACATTTTTGCATACACAGCATTGGTGTCAACTATCTGCATAAATTATCTACCAGTCATGTGAGTGTGAGTGTATGTGTGTTAATGTGCACCTATATACTATTTATATATAGTGCGTGCTATATAAAGCTGTCGCACATAACATTGTACAGCACTAATGAGTGTTATTTTTGTTATACGCTAGGATCGTATGAATAACCAAAACAGCAGAAAAAAGTGCCCAGACGGAGTTTCTGCTTAGTTTGTTATTTCACCATTATTGACTGTCAGTTGCGCTCTATGTGTGTGTGTGTGTGTATGTGTGGGTGTGTGGGTGTGTGTGCCGCGTGGGCCGCGTGGGCAGCAACTTACAACAACAAACCGACATTCCGACATTCGCAAGCGACTTTAAGCGACAGCAAGGAAGTGTGTAATAACAGCTGCGAACTCATTTGCTTAGATAAATAAAGCAAAGCACACGAAAAGTCTTTAAATTGCTTGCGACAATGTCGGCTCGGCGTGGCTGGCAGTGCCCCTAATGTACTTCCAAGAATTAGGCGTGTAAGGCAAGTTAACGACTCAATTCGCATTAAGCGTTTTTCTATTATTGTTGAAATTTGACTGAATCAGAAAATGTACGTATAAATAGGTAAGGCTTTAGGCGAATGATTTCGTAGAATTTCTCTTACGGCATTTTTAAACTGTTTTCGGCTTTTTGTTTTGCTGACTATTGGCTAAGCGGATTTAGGTTCGTCACAACTGTCATAACCGAATGCAGTTTTAAACTAAACTATGCTATTCGGTTAAATTCCACTGCGTTAAATAAGCAACAATTCGTTTCTGCTTTGTTATTTGTAGCGTTTTTATCTGCATTGCGAAATAGTTTAGTTTTTCCTGAAAGTCGTTTTTCACACGGAAAAGCACAGAAACGCATTCGTTGCACACATTATGCATGCATTGTTGCTTCAGCAAAGATGCTTATGTGTTTGCTATCTTACACTACGCTACGCTGCACATCCGAACTTAGGCAAAGAAGACAAGCTTTGGAAGAAGTGCGCAACAACTGACACGCCTCAAATCGAATAGTGTAAAAATTCGTTACACGGTTGATGACGTTGATGACGTTGCTGACGTTGCTGCCGGCAGATGGCAAACACATTTCATGTTTTAAACGGAAATTAAATCATTTCCGGTGTGTTCATGTAACTGTAAACGATGCAACCACAGCATTGCAATCAAACACTTCATTAATGTCGACGGCAGCAATAACAACAAAAACAACAACAACAAAAACATAATGATCATTATCACACGCAGTCGCCGTGCAGACGTATATCAACACATGGAGACATTCGATTGAAAAAATTGCGTGTGTGTCGGTATCATATGCTTATCTCACATATCATATGTCAGCTGAAAACACATTCAAGCTCATATTACGCCAGACAATTGTCGGCTGTCTGTCCAAGTGTCTGTCTGCTTTAGCGTTAGCCCACACACACAAAAAAAAAACAAAAGCAAATAACAACAGATAGAGGACACGGCAAGCCATTTAAACCGACAGATCAGACAAACCGTTCGGAACTTAACCGTATTGAACTGTGCTCAATGCAATTTAACTCAGCATTTTATTGTTTACATAAAACTTTTGTTTTTGTTCGTTTATTGTTAGCAATGTTTATTTTATTTAACTGTCAATTCAGCGCACAATACGTGCCTCATGCGCGTACTCTGCCATACTCCGGCCGCCATGTCTCACTCACTCAGTCGATTTTGTGTTGGGTGGTCGGATGGACGGTCGGTTCATTGGTTGGTTGGTTGGGTTGGTTGGTCTGCTTGCCACATTGTGGCTCACTGGCTGACTGGCTGACAACGTTTGTTGATTTATTTGTGCCGCCGCACGTTCTTCTTCAGTGCTCGTGTTTCCAACGCAGCCGCTCTGCTCCGTGCACTTTCTGCAGACTAAGCGTTGTTATTCAAGTTAATTGAATTGCCAACGCTATCATTTTAATTAGACAATGCTCACATTCACCAACAGAACCATTGCTAAGAAATAACAAAAACAAAGAAAAAAACTTATAACAAAAGCACAAAATGACAGACTGTTGACTGGAGTGGCAAAGAATAAGTGCCCAAGAGTAAAGTTTTGCACAAGCCACTTGCATAAACAAAACAATACAACAGAGAAAAAAATTCAAAGAAAATATTTAGTCAGGTCAAGTATTGGCTGTACTTGAGCTAGTTCTGGTGTGTAGGCATTTCAAAGTCCTAACATGATCATAGCAGCGGTCTAACATCGGTAAAGTTTATGGATTTGCATGCTGTTAGGCAGCAAGCTTTCAGTCAACCTTTTAAAGTTTGTAATGAAATTAAAACTTAACAAACTTTAAAGTGCAAATGCCAGCCACAGCAGAATTTCAGAATTTTCATTGATATTCAAGCGAAGCAGCAGCAGCAACAGCAACGGCAGCCAGGCTCACGTGCGCCTGCAGGCATGATGTGTTGCTAGAACCAATACAAATTGAGTGTTTATGTTTGGGTTTTGTTTTCATTTTTGCTGTCGTTTTTGTTTTGGTTTTGTTTAAATAATGCGCAACAGGAAATGCGCACAAAAGTGTGAACATGCTAATCAAATACCTGCCCTGACGGCAAAAACCGAGCAGCAGCAGAAATGGCTCAGTTGCCAAGTCGACAAAGTGTTCGCGCACGTTTTACAGGCAAGCAAGCAGCACGTGTTCAGAAATAAAGCAACGTTCGCAAATGCAAACTGTACAAATATGACAAAAAAAAAAATAAATAAATAAATAAATAAAAAAACAACAATATAGACTGTGTTAACCTATCATTTCGTAAAATAAAAAAGAATGCAAATGGTGAAGCACGCGCAAAATGAAATATTTATTTATGTCTTGTATTTTTATTTCTCCAAACGCAGTACAACCAAAAAAAATTTAAAATAAAAAAGAAATTTTGTTGAGTGAATATAAAAAATAAAAAATAAATAAACAATTCAGCACAAAATTTTTATTTAATTAAATTAAGTTTAAATAAAAGAGTATATATACTTATAAAAACAAATATTTAATTGACTTGTGTGTGTGTATTTGTTAAAGAAAAAATTGTGTTATTATGAAAGTGCATAAGCCAAGAACGACAACAGCAACGAACAGAAGAAAATTGCAGTTTGTAATAATAATAACAGCAACAACAACAACAACAACAATACCAACAGTAACCAAACCAACCAGCAGCAATACGGCAACAGCAACAAAATTGAGCACTTTAAGTGTTACAAGCGCAAACTACAACAAAGCAAGCAATTTTTTATTGGTGACGAATTGTGCAAAACAAACAAAATTAAATTCATTAAAACGGAGGGTCTAACATTTGCATTACTGGCAGGCCCCATGGGCCAAGCTGCTAGTATGTGCCGGTTTCGTGGTTGTCGCTACAAAAAAAATAAAGCCAGTAAAACAACAACACCAACGGCAACAACTAATCAAAGTCCACAACAAACACCAACAGGTGAGATGAATGTTAAGCGTTAACGAGTTTAAGCAGGGCTGCAACATAAAAAGAAAAATAATTGTAGTACTCTGCAGTTCAATTGATCTACTTAAAACTTTATTTAATTCCATATGACTATATGATGTTCATCTATTCACATGTTTCATGTGCGATCCTAAATGCTGGTGAATCTTACTCAAGTAATTCGCTCATTTGTTCGATTGAGTTTTGGTGTAATTAAAAGTTTCCGGTACTCATCAATAGCCGCCTCTTAGCAAAACTGAATTAGTAAGCTGGTAATTTAAAATTGATCGAAACCATTAGCAAAAATATTAAAAAAAAAAACTTCCTAAAATTCAACCTTCAACTAAATGTTTGCGCCCTTAAGTATGCAAAAAAAAATAAATATATATTAAGCATTTAACGACATTTACTTCTTTCTCTTTGGTTTGTTTTCGAAGTGTGCGCGTTTTTAGCATATACAACATGCAGAAACACTTTGCACATTTGCCAACTGCACACATATATATTTTCTCATTTAAAGTTTTCTTTATATGTATATATTTTTTTATATATAAATGGAACGGTATAAAAAAAATTCAAATATTTTTTTATGCAAAGCGAAATGCATAAATTCCAATGCACTCAAGCGCTGCACAAAGTTTATATTTGAGACATGCCACATTGCAGCTGAAGTATTTTTGCGTAGCTGCATGTATATGTCTGGCTCTGAGTGTCTGTGTGTGTGTGTGTGTGCAGAACTGCTTGACAGACAGTCGCAGAGCTGTGTGTCATTTGCTGTTACGTTCCGTTGCGCCAAACGCTGAGACAGCAAACCACAAAAGTCGCACACACTCATAAGCTATGGCCGCCGCACACTCACTGCTTCAATCATTCATTTACTTAGTCAAGTTGTCATGCTTAGCCCTGCTGTCAAAATTGCGAATATCATTGAAGTGCGTCCCACTGTGTGTGTGCTTAGCAGACATACCAAGAAAAGCGAAGCGAAACGAAGTCGTCTGAGAGAAAGTATATTTGAAAAACTGACAGCTTAAGAGATTATGCATGTTTTTTGCGCTTTCACGTTTTTTCATAAATTAGAAGACAAGCGGAACGCTGACTAAAAGCAAACTCCAAACAAAACAAACAAAAAAAAAAAAAAATGCCCGCAAAACCCAAACCCTGCGGATTTTCTTTCGCTCGTGCCAGCAAAGTGACTTAGTAATTTGTGAAATTCCAACAGCGTGCACACATATGTATTTCTTTTGCAAAATATTTATGTAATCACAATGTTTGCAAATCAGTCATTGCTAAAGTAAAAAAACCCGTGTGTAAGATAAGCAAAAACCAGAGAAAAAAAATCATTAATAAATAAATAAATAAATAAAATTTACATTACAAACATACAACGCATATGCGAGTAATGCATTTATCAACTTCTGTTAGGAAACCCATTACTGCTGGTATCTGAGTTTATGAAACCACAAACGATAACATTGCCACAAACAAGAATCACAGTCAAAGCGCGTGGCCCAGTGAGTGAAAGAATAAACAAATATCAGGCGAAGTTTGAAACTGCGTAAAACCGCAAACCTCCAAGAACCATTCACTACATACAAAAATTATACATACAGTGAGTGTCAGCTTATTTGATGCAGACCAAAAATTTTTGTTTAAGCCCAGTTATCTCTGAACCAAATGAGTTATCGAAAAAACTAAAAATGCAGTTTTGTAGAGCACAGTTTTTTCTTTAAGATTAGTGTTTTATAAATAGTACATATTCAGTTTATCATTTTAAAAACTATGAAAAACAAAAAAAACAGCCTTTTCAAATCGTGCAGCTTATTTGATGCAGCACGATGGTAACTTATAAACTAAGACAATATTCGATTTTTTAATAATATTAATACTTTGTATGGTAGCCTTTTTAATTTATAACATCTCTCAGTCGGGTTGGCATCGAATCCACTAGTTTTTGCGTGACTTCTGGGGTGATTTTCATCCATTCTTCTTGCAAGGCTTGTTTTAATGAGTCCTTATTGGAAATATGGTGTTTTCGGATGTTAGTTTCCAACAAGGCCCATAAATTCTCTATAACATTCAAATCGGGAGACTGTGCCGGAGGTTCCATTAGGTGGGGGCAGTTCCATATAAGCCAGGACTGCACAATTCCCCACTTGTGCTTCGGATCATTATC